>BRDA01006680.1:4276-29279 GCA_036984385.1 Crenuchus spilurus
TATACACCTGAGCCGTGAGTAGAGTACATGATGAAGCAAAACTTGTATATTCCTGTGCTAATGAAACCTTCAATACTGTCACTGTAAATAAAAGTATTTAATTATATTCACAAAAAATAACCCAGCATAAATAATCAGTTGTGAATTATAACTAAAGAACTGGTAAAGCTCGTAGTCCACTGAAGGATGCAGGAACATAATTAGTAGATCAAAACTAGACTTCATATACAAAATAATTCAATCTACTGTCATTTCAGAGACATCTGCCATGAGCTCTTAGGACACGTCCCTCTGTTTGCTGACCCCAGTTTTGCTCAGTTCTCTCAGGTTTGATGCTACATTTGATGCCCAACAGCACAGAGCATCACAAATACATACACATATATAAATCATGGAAGGTTTGTATGTCTGTATACTTTATTTAACCTGTTCTTCACTGGTCAGGACCCCCCACAGAGCTGGTGGATCATTCTCAGTGACACTGATGTGATGGTGGTGTTAGAGCTGCTGGAGATGTTAAACACTGTGTCCATACCTGTCCTCTATCAGACACACCTACCTTGTTGGTCCACCTTGTAGATGTAAAGTCAGAGACAGCAGCTCAGCACAGTTTGTGTTGGTCCTCTAGTCCTGACACTGTTAGTTGGTTGGTGTTGAAAAACATCAGCAGCTCAGCTGTGTCAAAGCACACACTAACACACCATCACCACGTAAGTGTCACTGCAGTGCTGAGAATGATCTATGATGGTCCAGAACAGGCTGAACAAAGTATACAGAGAAACAAATGGACTACATTCTCTACAATGAGCAGCTGTGTTGAGCTAAAATGATATTTCGTTCCTGATTAGGAAATCGGCCTCGCTTCCTTGGCGGCCCCTGATGAGTACATTGAGAAGCTGGCTACAGTAAGTATAATATCATTATAAACTCCGCCTTCAAGTCTTTCTCTTATGGAGGCACTGGATCATTGTGATGTTCTCGTAGGTCTACTGGTTCACGGTGGAGTTCGGGCTTTGCAAGCAAGGTGATAAAATCAGAGCTTATGGAGCAGGACTGCTTTCATCATTTGGGGAACTGCAAGTAAGAATATGGGTGAACTTACTCAGAGAATAGTCATTTAGTCAAAGCTCTTGAATTTTGAGTAGCAGATGATTCTGGACCAAATACAGCCCAAATGAAGGCACCTAAAGGTCAGTTATGGCAATGGAAAGTACATTTTGAGCCAAACCTGGCCCAGTTGTAGCCATCATGTTTAAGGTTTGTTATGGCATTTGAACTCTGCGCCACATGTGGCCCAAATACACCCTACCTTATGAAATATTTGAATTATGTTTTTGTTTTGGGGCCAATGTTGACCCAACTATGGCCAGTCAGCTGTACCATCCCTGAGTAATTGTTTAATTGAGCTTAAATTGAGGCTGTGTTATGGCCACCAAACTTACATGCTAATACAGCCCAAACCTGGCCCACATCCATCATACAGACCTGGCCCACATACCGCAGTGAATGATGACCAAGATTTGGGCCAGTTGCGCCAATTCCAGAAAAAGTTTTAAAATAAATTGATGCATTTTGTCAAAATATAAAATACAAAAGTTGATACACCTGAACAGTGCCATTAAACATAAACAAATTAGCAAATTAATAACTATTAATAATTTATTAAATAAAATAAAATAGTAGTTTCTATATATATTAATATTACAGTGTGCTATTATTATTTTTATTTTTATTTTTATTTTTATTATGGCCCATTTCTGTGCGATATGCAGGCCAGATCTGTAGGCTGGATGTGGCAGGTTTGGGCTGTATCAGTGGTATGTAGGCTGATGAATATAGTGCGTGTAGGTCATCACTTGTTTGCTCTTAGAATGGGCTTTTGTACCATAACAGAGGTTTGCTAAACATATGAGCTGATGTTGTGCTGTGCACTGAGTCAGGAGGTTAGTGGCTCACACCTGAAGCCCAGGTTCAGTGTGTCACTGGGGGAAGATGACCTGAATGAGTGGATTACTGGTTCAGTGGGGAAATGAAAGCAACGAAGCAGGTTTTATAATCAGTCATACAGTTACATCAGACACAGAGGAGTAGAGGAAGTCTGCACTGCTGAGTGGGTTCAATATCGTGCCCAGTAGCAGACTTCCTGTTTACTGCAGATCCAAACAGCATTTCATAATTGCAGAGTAATCAAGAGAACCCAGCAGGCTGGAGAAACTTGGACAGCAAAAGCAACAAATAAAAGCTCACCTTTCACTAGAAGCCCAGATAACCAAACTGAAGATCTCACTTTGGACACATTGTGAGAAGAACCGGCTCACTTGAGAAGACAGTTCTGCTGGAGCAGTTGAAGAGGTGAAGCAAGAAGATGGATGAATGCAATCAGAGCAATCGGGAATGAGCTTAAGATGCAAACTGGGGATGTTCTGGAGAAACACCATCCATATGGCCACCAGGAGTCAGAATCAACAGATTTTGTCTGATCTATTCTTAAGAGTGAATAAAGTCAATTCTGACTTCTTGGTACCATGTGGATGGTGTTTCTCCAAAGCATCCTGTCCAGGTTTAGGTCTTCAGACTCATTCATGATTCCTTTTGATTGTATCCATCCATTTAGTTGCTGATTGTCTTGCTCTTTTGCTCAGGGTTCTTCTCATAATGACTCCAAATAAGAGATCTTCAGTTTGGTTATCTGGACTTCTAGTTGAAGGTAATTATTAATGAGGTCCAGATCCAGTTATGTGTACATTTATCTGTTAAAACCATAGCTGGAAGTATTGTAGTTTTTGTTTAATTAGACTTAAGTTTCTTCATCCTTGTTCTGCTGAGTGTCAGTCCATCAACAGTAGACTAAACTAAGAGGTTCTGTTTGTATTGTGCAGTACAGTTTGACCGACAAACCAAAGGTGCTGCCCTTCGAACCAGAGAAGACCTGCGTGCAGAAATACCCCATCACTGAGTTCCAGCCTATCTACTTTGTAGCAGAGAGCTTTGAGAGCGCCAAAGACAAAGTCAGGTAAAGAGACTGTGAAGAATCACACGAGGCTCTGTAGAGAAGCTTTCTCCTGACTGACTTGGTGTTGTTCATCTCTATATTACAGGAAGTTTGCTGCCACCATTCCAAGACCATTCTCAGTGCGCTACAACCCCTATACTCAGAGCATTGAGATTCTGAATAATACACAGCAACTGCGCAACCTGGCTGACAGCATCAGTGGTATGTCTTTAACATAACAGGCTAAAAAAACATCAATCATGGCTTTTACAAAGATCTGTTATTCTGGAGAAAAGGCATCAGTCAAATAACAGTTATTATGTGGCTGGTGTTCGTCTCTGCATAGTTTAACCCTATAAAGCCAAGTGTATCAAATTGAGTTTTTAAGATTCGTCATCATCAGCGTGATATTTAAAATCATATTTGCAAATTTGGAAATTGTTTAATTAATTAATACATTTTTATTAATTAATATGCTAACACTATTGAACACACTAGGCTGTAAGAACATGTGCCCAAAGCAGTGGGCAGCCTATTGATGGTGCCTGGGAAGCAGTTAGGGGTTAGGTGCCTTGCTCAAGGGCATTCAGTCATGACCTGCCTGGGGATCAAACGACCTGATCACCTAACCATGAGGCCATGGCTGCAAATGAGTTTAAAATAATCAGTGTTTTCTAGCATTTATAGAACGGTTTGGTCAGTAAAAGATCTGCTGATTTGTGTTGCAGGTGAGATAGGACTTCTGTGCAACGCTCTGCGGAAGATGGAGTAGGACAGCGACAATGATACACAAGATATTCCTCAGTGAAAACTGAAGTTGGGAAGCTTGTTGAAAGATGTTTAAAAAGCACCGTACACTCACGGAGAGAGAGAGAGAGAGAGAGAGAGAGAGAGAGAGAGAGAGGTTATATATTCTTGTAGAAATTAGAAAAGTATTTAATCTTTGTAGCTTCAAATACACTATAGGGACAAAAGTATTAGGACACCTGTTCATTCATTATTCCTGCTTTTGTTGGAGTATCTCCAATTTTCTCTCTAAGATTACTGCATTCAGCTATGAGGTATATGTATGGATCCACAGCTCCACAACTTATTGCTGGGGGGGCTTTATACCCCTCACACCTGGCATTAGACATGGTGCCATCAGGGTGATGTTTAGTCCTATTCTATTTGCAACACTATTGTTCATCTGTGTCAACATAAATTAGCTGAATGGATTCATTTGAAAGGGTGTCCACAAACTTTTGGACATGTGTAGTTGTAATAGTGTTACAGTAATAACCACTAACATATAATTATATATTGTTATTATGTAGTTATTTTTGTTATATTCAGTCTGTGTTTGCTAGACTGTATGTGACCGTAGAGTTAGAAATGTGGATCTTTATGTACCACATCTGAGAATTCATCACATATTTCATTATAAAAATTATCTGATTGATGACATTAGTGGTTTTATCTGCACGGCTGATCTATATGTATTTTCCTTTAATGTAGTAGCTCATACTCAGCATCATACTCTTCTTTTATCTTATGATTGTTTTCCTGTTTTAATAACAGTGTTATATCTGCACATGGACCTTTAAAAATACTTCTAATCACAAATAGAGTAGATGTAATATGGCAGAAGAGACAGATTTATAATAAAATATAATGTAATAATAATGTAATTAAAAATGAAATCATCATAAACACACTCAGCTATTGATGATGTAATTCAGTTACTGATTATTTATGCCTTTATTCTATAAAAATGATTTTTTAGGAAGGAATGGGAAACATTAAATAGACAAATAATCAATACCTGACTATAAAATCAATACCTGATTACATAATCAATACCTGACTATGCTGTGTGAGTAAAATCAAATGAAAAGTGAATTACTGAGCAGAAATATAAAAATGGTCTGCATGAAACGTATAGATGATGTATGATGTAGTGTGCATGGAATTTATATTAAAATAAAGTTTTCCTTAATATAACAATGACTTGTGTTAGTATTCTTATTCTTATTCTTATTAATGTTAGTTAAAATGTACATGATAATGTTGATAAATAAGATGATGACTATTATCATTATTATTTTTTTTTCTGAGTTTAGATAATTAATATTATTACTATTATTATTATTAGTAGTAGTAGTAGTAGTAGTATATAGAGTTTAAATTATTACTATTATTATTATTATTGTTGTTGTTGTTATGTTATTCTGGGTTTAAGTGCAGGGCAGTTGGTTTCAGTACCTTGGACAGCACCAGGCAGTCTCCTGTTTTATTTTTGTGTAATAATAAAACCCTCCTCCATTATTTCTGGAAAAAAAAAGTCCACATTCAGGTATGACAGGATCTTCTGTGAAGAACCTTCAGAGGTTCTAAATCTGATGCTCTGACGTTTCCTGCTTTGGTGCGCAAACAGTATGACGCACCTCCTGAAGTTCCTGCGCAACTATTTCCATAAAGACCTTCCCAGAGTGTGTATATAAACTGCTGACCTGGTGTGATTCAGCAGCCGGAGTCCATCATCAGTCCATCATCTCTACAAAGTCCAAGTAAAGCTCCAAACTCAGTCCAGCCTCAGTCCAGCCTCAGTTGTGTTTCTGGACTTCAGGTCTGAGATGAAGACAGACAGTGTGGTGCAGAATCTCCCGTTCACTGGCAGAAAGAGGAGTCTGATTGAGGATGCCCGCAGAGAGAGAGAGAGGGAAAGAGAGAGAGAGAGCACCTCAGCCTCTCCTGGTCCTTCTCTTTGTGGAGAGAGCTTTGTGTTCGAGGAGAAGAGTGGCAAACTCAGCCTGAACGTGCTGTTCTGTCTGAAAAATGAGAAAAACGGAGGATTCTTCAAAGCTGGGAAAGTGTTTGAGGTAAGCAGCTAAGCTCAGAGAAAGAACAAGTGTTGGACCAAAGTCATTTGACAACAGGTTCATTTAGTTTATCTGATCAGCCCAGTTATTGATAAAAGTAAGTGAAATGATCAAACAAAATTACATTTTGTAAACCTATTTATTAATGATGTACAAAATATTTACTACAGCATCTGTAAACATTATATGGTGAAAATTTTCATTTTTGTTCAGAATTTAATTTAAAAACGATTAAATGTAATTTATTTTATATTCATTACCCATAAACTGACACGTCAAGCCTTTTAAAAATGTTTTAATGTTGATCAATATAGCATATAACGCATGAAAATCAGACTTTTGGAATTAATTTACTATTCAACCATTATCAAAATAATTATATATATATATACACAGATAAATATGTATAATGAGTAAAAATAAAATTACAAAATGGATATAAAGTGGCATATTGACCTTTTAAAATTATATATACATCAAGTTTAAAAAAGGTGAATTGATAGACTATAATATTTATTATATAATATGCTGCATTATATACTAATTAAATTTACTTAATTTTATATATACTTCTGAATGTATTTTTCATTATATATATATATATATATATATATATATATATATATATATATATATATATATATATATATATATATATATATATATATATGTAATATTATTTATTATAAATAAAAAGAAATTAAAAAGTAAATATAAAATATAGGACAGTTTACCTTTTTAATTCCATTATTAACATAAATATTCTAATTTTTGGAGATAAATAAAAATATTAAAGAAGATTATACAGTTTATGAGATTCACTGTGATTGTTATGTTTCTTCAGACCTTTGAAGCAAAGCTCCTTCACCTCGAGAGCCGACCAAGCAAGAGGTCTAAGAACAGCTCATGTGATGATTTGGAGTTCTTCATGAAGTGTGAAGTGCACACCTCAGATATTGACATTTTTATCAATTCTTTAAAAAGAGTTGCAGATGATGTGAGAATATTGCCAGAAGAGAAAGGTATGTATGACACCATAAACCAACAAAATGTTTGATGTTTTAATAATTTATTCTTAATATATGTGTTCTTAAAACATAAATCAACCCTAAAAGGTTTCAATAAGAAATTCTCAATGTAGCACAGAACCAAGAAATGGTTAAATGTTTAGTTAAATTAAAAATGTTTAGGAAATTTGTGTTTTAAGAGCTTTTAAAAAAACGTGTTCCTCCAAGAACCTGTTACTTATCAAGAAAGTGTTCTTCAAAAAACTTTAAAGGATTTTCATTTTTACAAAATTAAAACATTTTAGGAACAATTTGTGTTTTAAGAGCATTTTAAAGACAGACTGTTCCTCCAATCAGATTTTACTTCTCAAATAATAATCCTCCAAAAACCTTCAAGAGTTTTCAAAAAAGCTTTTGGTGGTTCTTGAAGGCACTTGTAAAGGCTTTACAATCTGAGGAACTCCCAAGAATCTTTTACTTTTAAAGTGATGCAAAGTGATGTTAAGGTTTGCAGATGTTTTTAGAACAGCATATGTGTAGTTTGTTTGCAAAATCAGATTTTACAAGTGAAGGAAAAAAACATCAATTTTAATGGAAATCAATAGAACTGGATGTCTTTCTTAGTTCTAATTGGCCATTTCTTTTGGTCCAGTCAACATTAAATTTATACACGATGAAAAGAGCAACAGGCATTTTCTAATTATCTCAGAAACTGAAAAATGACCAAAAAAATTATAAAAGAGATCTTCAAATATTCTGATTTCAGTCTTAATTTTCAGGTCAAGTGAGTAATGTTTCATTCCTTGCTTTAGTTCCTTGGTTTCCAAGAAAAATGAGTGACCTGGACCAGTGTAATCACCTGATCACCAAGTATGACCCTGATTTAGACCAAGATCACCCAGTAAGTAATGTCTGTCCACAGCAATCACTAGACTTCTGCAATCAGACGTGATCAGAATCAGAAAAGTTCTAATGAAGTTTTCTGTATTTGCTTTGAATGAACTGCAGGGATTCAGTGACACAGAATACAGAAAACGAAGAGCAGTCATATCTGAACTGGCTTTTAGCTACAAGCAGTAAGTACCTAACTGTCCTGTTCACAGCCTGCTACACTAACTCATTCAATACTAAAATTCTAAATTTTTATTTCATAAAATTTCTTGCAGTGGTGACCCATTACCATATGTTGAGTACACTGCAGAAGAAATTGGCACTTGGTAAGTTTTCATCCACTAATTATTGACATGAGCTTCTATTATCTGAATTACAAAAACAAATGAAATGGATATACCATGTATTGTTTTTATCATATGTGATACATCCAGAATATGTTGCTCACAGTTTGGTGTTTAAACAAACAAAAACATGCTAAACTTTTTAACCCCTTATTCCTGAATTTCCTTTATATTTTTACTCAAAATGAGAAATCTGCATGGTGCATGCAGTGCATTGATAATCCAACAGGGGACCAAAGATTATCTGTATCAGGTTTTATACATCAACTTTATTTATTTAATTTGTTATACGATTTATATAAACAATGTGAGATATTCCATTACTTAATTATCACACCTATGATGAAGTGATCTTGAAAATGTAACTATGTATCAAATATGATACACTCGGCTTTAAATGGTTAAACAATTCCATTGTTGCCTAAATTGATGGAGGTCCTTTATGCTCCACAGGAAGGAAGTGTACAGGACCCTGACTGCTATCTACCCAAGTCATGCATGCAGACAGTTCTTGGAGGGTCTTCAGCAGCTGGAGAAGGAGTGCGGCTATAGAGAGGACAAGATCCCTCAGCTCAGAGATGTCTCTGCCTTCTTAAAAGGTAATAAACATCAACCTGAGTGAATGTTTAGCCCTAAAATTCAAGTGCATCATATTTGATACGTAGCAGAGTTTTGGAAACCTCTTCATTATCAGTGTACTAATGTTTCATCATTTATTACTATATATAAACATATAACTATATAAACCTAATGTATTAAATCTGATACACTCCCTAGTGGCTTATCCATGCACTGCAGGCATTTAAGTTTAAGTAATAATGGAAAAACTTGGTGTGTAAGGAGTTAAAAAAAGTGCTTTTGTGTTTTTGTTTCTTTAAACAACATTTTGTGAACAATAGATTATGGATGTATCAAATATGATACAAAATACAAATTATTGAATGTTTTGTTTCTTTATTGTTTAGAAAGTCAAATAAACATGCCAGTTTCAAATAATTAAGAGTCACCTGTTGGTTTTACAGGGTTAAAAAAGAACAGATTCAACTAAAAAACAGGTTAATCTTTCTTTTTCCAGAAAGGACTGGCTTTCAGTTGCGTCCAGTGGCCGGCTTGCTGTCCGCCAGGGACTTTCTGGCCAGTCTTGCCTTTAGAGTGTTCCAGTGCACCCAGTACATCCGGCACTCCTCCGCTCCCATGCACTCCCCGGAGCCGTACGTACCAAACAACTTCCTCAGAGATTATACAGTCCTGTGATTAGTCCTGTGATCAGACTGTGCTTTATCTCATCTTTTAATAGAGACTGCTGCCATGAGCTGCTTGGACACATCCCCATGCTCACTGACAAAGAGTTTGCACAGTTTTCACAGGTGAACTTAACATTAATATATGACCCAGCCAGTCAACTGTTCACATAAATTAACAATAGATTATAAATTAGAACAGAGACGGCTCTTCCAATGTAACATATAGACATTTTAATACTCACTATTAAGTGAAACCAATACTATCAGTGTTTTATTTTTTAAGAAAAATTCTACACTGTAACTGTTATATTGTGACCCGACACCGGGTTATGGAATTGGGTTGTTTATAAGTCAGCAGTTTTTAGAGGCTATAAGTCAGCATGGTGTCTTTGTGAAGAATGTTTTAGATTGTGTGTATATGTTGTAGGAGATCGGTCTTGCCTCTCTTGGAGCTTCTGATGAAGATATTGAGAAGCTGTCCACAGTAAGGCTCTTATACTGTATATTATCTGTATAGAACACAAACATACATTAGTCACTGCTGGCCTCTAGTGTTTTTCTGGTGAATTACACTGCCTCATTCTGCAAACTGAATTAAATATGACTTTTAATATGAGTTCTGCTGTGTGAACATGAGATTCTCATTTATATTCGATATGTAAACTGAATAAGCAGCATATAACTGAATGAGTGTATATTGTCCATTACAGCTGTACTGGTTCACTGTGGAGTTTGGGCTGTGTAAGCAGAATGGATCAGTGAAGGCTTATGGTGCTGGTCTGCTGTCCTCTTACGGAGAGCTTGTGGTGAGAGAAATGTTCATTTCATACTTAATATAACACTATTTTCCTTTTCCAAATTTTTGATAGATCTATACACTGTAAACCTGGCTACATTAGCAGAACTCACTTAAGGCAATCAGCTCTACTTAATATTTTTAAGTTCATAAAATCAAAATCAGAAGTTGCACTTGCAAATTTACACTTATACTTTAATTTCATACTAATTATTTTTTTATAAATGCAACAAAATATTTTAAATTGATATAACTCAAAGTTAATTTTCATAACTCAATGTAATTAAGCTAATATCATGAATTAAATAAAGTATGTGAAACCTATACCATTTAAATCAATTAAAATGTATTATCTTTATACTAAGATGTATTTAATAATGGAGACATACATGCTGTTATACTGCATGTAGTATAGTATACAGTATATTATAGTTTATATAGACAATAGTGCAATGACAACAGAAACAACACAAGACAAGGTAAAGTAAGTACAATAGACAATATATATATATATATATATATATATATAAAATTCAATACTCTAAGTTAATTTTATATAATCAATATTCATATAATATTAAAGCAATATAATTATATTACATGTAATATAACAAAGCTAATAGGACATTTATATTAATACAGACTGAGCATGTAAACTACAATAGTTAATATCATAAATACTTAATCTAGTGTAACTCTAGACTATATTTTAAGTTTTATTTACTTAATCCAGTTCATTAATTTAATTGTTCGGTGGTTACAATAAACAGATTAGATATAGATTATCTATATCTCCATTACAATGACAACATTAGTGAAGCTGTTATAGTGAAAACTGGACAGATCAGGTCAGCAGTGCTTGATGAAGTTACTTCTCCATCTTTCTAGTACGCCCTCTCCAATGAGCCCGAATACAAGCCATTCAGCCCTTCTGAGACAGCGGTCCAGCCCTACCAGGACCAGACATACCAGCCTGTTTATTTTGTGTCCCAGAGTTTTGAGGATGCCAAGAACAAGATGAGGTAAATGTCAGATTTAAAAGAACAAAAGCTTTGTAATTGCGGATGAACACATTTGCATGAATATACATGAAGTGAAAGCAGTTATTAAATGGTCTTTTTTTTGCTGATGTCAGGTTCTAAATTCATCCATCCATCCTTTATCTTCCTCTTCATTCTGGTCAGGGTCATGGCGAGTCGCGTACCCCTTCATCGGGCACAGGGAAGGGCATTATACGTATTTAACTACACCTAGGACATCAGTTTAGAGTACCTGACCTTCATTTGGAATGTGGGAGAATACCAGAGACTGGAGGAAACTGTTGCCCACAGAACTCAGTGCCGAGAGTGCTGATGAAAGTTTCTCTCCTTTATCTCTAAAGTCACAGTCCAGAACAGTTCTAGATATCCTCCCATTACTCATCCTCCCTAACTCATGGTCATTTACACTATGCTGACGTGACATATTAGTCTTTATTATAAAATGAGCCTCTTTATTTCAGTAAACTAGAGCAGAGACTCTTTTCTTTCTTGATGTTGACAATTTGTTCTGAGAGCGCTTTTAAGACCCCTCAAGAAGAACAGCAGCTGATCGACAGCACCAATAACCTAACAAGTGGGGGCTCGTCCGGGATATAAACAGACAACATTAATTTAACAACTGCCATTTTCACAAGATCTCACTTAATGATGCTCAAAAGTGTAAAACATTTTACTAAGTTTTTAGTAAAGGCACATGAATCTCATACAACGTCCACAAACATTTGACACATAGTGTATATGTGAGATGTTATTTGAGCATAGGTGCATGTTTAGCATGAGCTCCACCCCTTCCATCCCACTTTACTCTGATAGAACACACCTACATGTCATGTTTAATGAGATCTCTCCAGAAGGTGTGCATCTGTAGAGTCCATACAGACCAACACTGTATAATCCTCTAATACTTTACTAAGGAAATTATATTATTGTTGATAAAGAATATAACAATTGTGCATACAAACATATTTTCATCAAGAGCCTAAGTAGGTAGTCAAAATGTGCATAAAGCAGTTCTGAAAATCAAATAATTTAGGGGCTCTTCTCAGCTGATAAACATGGTGGTGGATCATTTTGCCTTAATAATGTCACTTAATAAAGATGGTAAAACTACTGTGAATGCTTTTATTATTCTACAGGCAGTATTCATCCACAATCCAGAAGCACTTCTCCATCAGATATGACCCATATACCTGCAGCATGGAAGTTCTGGACAACCCAAAAAAGATCCAGAATGTTCTTGGCCAGATGAGGGAGGAACTGAAGATCCTGTACAGTGCATTAGACAGATTGGGCCAGAGCTGAGCCTTGATGTCTACTTGATGATTAATCACACTGAAATGTAAATATTTTGATTTATTTAGATGTTATCTTCAGACATGAGAAGTTCTATGTACTGTATGTGTGTTATCAAGCTGTGAACAAACATATTTTATTAAATCTTTATTTTGACTATTCAACTCAAGGAATGTACAGAGTATGGACAGAGCATCATTTCTGTAAAGTGAAGCAACCACAGGTGTACAGCTCCTGCTGGCTGGCTGCAGTATGATGTGTAGCTCTCTGCCCATTCCCATGTGTTTCTATGACAGAACAGCCAGTTTTACTCATCTAAATGATCTTTCTGTCTACAGTGTCTGATTCCAACAGTTAGTTTTCATTACGTTAATTCTGGCAGAGCCCTGCCCCCCCCTCAGAAACTAGTGTTTAAATCCTAATTCTACTATATCATAAGTACACTGGGAAAGAAGTGACTGACAGGCTTGGCTGGAAGATGTCAGCTGCAACCAGGGTTGCCAAGTTTGCAGTTTTCGATCCTACTGGGCTAGTTTGAAAATGCAGTAGAGGGTGACAATTCAAAGGTCCCACGTTACTTTTGGACAAATTTTTAAATATAATTATAATAATAAAAATATTACTACTAATAATGTGATAAAACAATCTTAGCAATAACATTGCACAATGCTTTGACATAAACTCTAGATTTCAGACTCTAGGAGCGGATTTACAAATTACTCAAACTCACAGTATATTCTACTGAAGTTTTGATTTTCATCAGCCACCCTGATCAACAATATTCACATTTTGTTTTTGCACGTAGGTTAGTACATAAATGAAGAGATGAGTCCTCAATCCACATACTACAGTTTGATGGAATCTTAACAGTGATGGAGTGTAGCTTTAAGGAAAAGGAGCAGGAGCTAATTGTGAATAATTTAAGGATCACATTCTTCTGGCTCAGCACAGAGCCAAAACTCTGAGCTAGAGCAGGTCAGGCACTTGGCAGATTCCCTTTCTGTCAAGGTGCTTTTGCAGATGATGGATTATCTGTGGTCACACTTGCGCAGGAGTACGAGCTACTACTGTTCCACCGATACTCCAGATAAGCCTGCCTAGTTACCATTCAGTTCACTTCTGGAGTCCAAACACGAGGAGACCACCCTCCACCACTGACCATAAAACATGGCTGCATGGAAAGAACATCTGTTCCCTCTCTGAGCTCATATGTTTCCCATGTAAGTGAGGTTAAATCAGACAACTACTGTCTTTTAACATTCTCAATGAGAAGCTCTTGAAAGATCAGAGCATGTGTGTGTGTTGGGGTTTGAAAATGGATGTAATATACGAGAGGAGTGCAGAGGCACACACATCCACTTACATAAACCAAAGTTCGAATGCTTAATCGCTTCTCGTATCTCATCTTACTCCAATCCACAAATCCTTCAGTAAAACCACGGCCTGGATCTAAATCTCCCGACTTCAAAACAAATGTGTGTTGCCATAGCATTCAGATAACCACTGAGGGTTCCATTGCAATTCTTGTAGCTCATATTTTAGCCACAAATCCCAGACGCTTATCGATGTGCCACAGAACATAAGGGTTTCCTTTCACTAATGCCACAGACTTCATTCACTTGGCACTGCAGTTTCTGCAAGAGGTCAAGGAGTGCGTTGTTTCATCAGGGATGTCCAGAAAAGTCTGCGGTGTTATTTTACATTGTCTTCTTCGATTCACTGTAGATGGGTTTACGTGACAAGGCCTAGATAACTGCACTGCCATTACATCAAAAACATAGAAGAGGTTTGGAATGAACTCAGCCTGGGACTTGAGCACACCAGTCAGTTGTAGCAGATTGTAAAACTATTGTTACGTACAAAGGACGTGATATGACTGATGTCATGATAATAGGGTACCAGGTGAAGCAAGGTGGAGGCAGCATCTCAGAAACCATTCTTTGCGAGATGTTCTAGAGTCACTGTAGTGAAGCTGTACTGAGAATGTTTTTTTTTTCCTACAATGACCTCCCAACAGCATAACAATGGTACAACGTCTCCGTCGACTAACCAGTTTACTTCTGCAGTCTTAAAACAAGGTTCTCCAAGGTTTTTTTTGTAAAGAAATTATTTTATATAGAACCAGGGTTCTTCAGATTGATGAGGAATATGCTGTAGTTGCTTCTGTACAGATGTCTTTTGAAATGGGTTCCTCTATTATTACAAGCTTGACATCGTAACCACAGCAGAACCTTTTGGGGGCTATATAGAACCATTTTCAAAAAGGTTCTGTATAGAACCATCTACAACAAATCTTTCATCAATCTGAAGAAGCCTTTACCCACAACAAAGGGTTCTTTGAGTGTTCATGGTTCTATACAGAAGCCATTTTCTTTACTAAAGAACCCTTGAAAAGAGTGTATAATGAACAGAAGTGTCAGGGATCACCACTGAGAACTCTCTGCCAAGTTTGAGTAAATGACTATAAACAGTATAAATACTGTGTATCTCTCAGAGCTACAGCTGCTACATCCTAATATCAACACTCCTGAACCAGAGACAACATCAGAAGTGTCTTACCTGGACTAAGCAGAACCAGAACTGCTCCAACATCCTCTTTTCTTTACATTTCATTAGTAAATCAGCTCCTAGAGTCTGAGACACACAATCCAAGCTGTCTGAAGTCCAGTGTACAGTTTCTGCAGTCTGTGATGGTTTGAGCTGCTGCTGTTGGTCCACTGTGTTTAGTCCAAAGTCAACACTTAACAGATTTTAGAGCACTTCATGCTTCTATCTGATGACAAGGTTTATGAAGATCCCCACAGTGCCAACACTACTACTGACTACTGTGTCTGATTGACCAACTCATGAACTGATTAATCTTAAAACTAAAAAATTTACACTGAAATATCACTTTTTGTGTAAATAATATAAAATTATGTAAAATTAATAAACTTGTTAATGCTATTATATTTTCTGATATATGTCTGTACTGTCAGGAACTGCTACTTCTTATTCCAGTCTTGCTTCTCAAAAGCTTTAACCAGATTTCCATGAAGACATCTACTCTTCTGAACTCTTTAGCATTGTGTATCAACTCTGCTTTGCTTTTGTTCTTTGTTTAAAGACAGCACGTCTTCGTAATTTATGTGGCGTGTAGGATTAGGCCTGCTGTGCTCTTGTAAGGTTCAAGCTGACCTCGACGCCTTTGATCCGTTAGGTTTGTTAATATTATTAAGCTACTGAGACTCTGAGGGCTTACTGAGGCCAAAAAACCTCTGAAGTGTCTGTTTTATTGGCCTTTACATCACATTTGTGGAAACAGACTTAAACCTTCAGTGACTGCTGAAAGCATTCCTGCTAAAAAAGGTCCACTTCTGATGTTTGTGTGGCTTTATGTACCAGCAGTAATGGATTTTTGACAAAGACGTTTTCCAAACTCTCCCTCTAGTTTTAGAACAAAGAAGAAATGTTTAGACACCTAAGAGGATTTGGCCAGTTTGAGATACACAGAACATCGTCTTTTGTGTGTTTCAAGAAATTGGCTTCCTCAGCCAAGAGATGCTAGAATCCAAATCCAACAGTCCACACAGGATGGATCATTCTCAGCACTGCAGTGACACTGACGTGGTGGTGGTCTGAAAATAGTCCACTAACCAGCCAACAGTGTGTCCAATGAAGGACTAGAGGACCAACCCAAACTGCTACTTCTGAGATATGCTTCTTCAGCTGAATGATCTTAATTCATCCACCAGATGGCAGCCTTTGGTTAAAATCTCCACAGGCCTCAGTACTGATCTCAGGGAGAAACACAGGGTCTCACATTTCTGTGAGAAAAGCTCCTGGCTCTTCATCTGCTGCCGTTTCTTTCCACAAGCCGTTATGCCCTTTGGAAGAACGTTGCATGTGAGCACGCAAGAGTGTGTGTGTGTATGTTTGTGTGGCAGCATCTGACGTCGACTTCTCAGGCACAGCTGTTCCAGCGCTGGTCTCTTCAGACCACATTGGACTTGTTCAAACAAAGCCAGAGAACCAGGAGAGCGGTAGCATGTTATGCTTGTGGATGGCGGTTTGCTTCTGCGCTCCAAGAAACATAGGGGGCTGTCTAAAAAGCTTGAGGTCCCTTTCCCCCCCTCAACCTGCCTTACACTAAGACATCTCAGTCACACAGCAACGCCCTGATCCATTAATGTGCACAACATGCCCAACCTCAACACGTGCACACGCCGCCCAAAATGTCAAAAAGACAAAAGTCCGTTTAATCAGCTCCACTGAACACTTTGTGGTTCTACAGATTATAGTTCATCCGATTCTCTTTATACTTTGTTCTTCAATTGTCAGGACCCCCACAGAGCTGGTGGAAAATTCTCAGCACTGCAGTGACACTGACGTGGTGGTGGTGTGTTAGAGTGTCACTGCCGGACTGAAAATGGTGCACCAACCAGCCAACAGTGTCAGGACTAGACAGAGGTGGGAGTAAGTCCCTCATGTGCAAGTCTCAAGCAAGTCTCAAGTCATCGCCTTCAAGTCACAAGCAAGTCCCAAGTCACTGTGGTGAGAACCAAGCAAGTCAAGTCGAGTCCCTGCTATACATCAAGCAAGTCACAAGTCAAGTCATACAAATACGGTCTGATCTGCCCCAGTTTACACATTTAAATCAATATAGACGATCGTATACAAATTGAGTTTTATTTCAACATAAACTAAACCTATTAAACCTCAAATATACCTCAAACATACAGTTACATAACTTAGTTAATGGCTTACTTCCCCCATCATGAGGGTCACACCATTTATCCTTAACCTATTAATGCATCTCTCAAAGGTGCTTCTTACTGAACATTTCTGAGCACAAAAAAGTATTACAGCATCAACTGAATAGTAGATAAAATAAAAATAAATATATAAAAATAAATAAAAACATATTGCCTGAAATGTAAACCTGTTACCTATAAAACAATGTCTGAAATGTTAATATTACAAACATTACAAAACATTATATCAAACTATGAATACATTCACATGTTTTAGTATGACACATACTATTCATGCTATTTTGTCCAGTTCATATCCACACTAGCAAACATCTCTGCCAAAACATTAAAGAAATATTTAACTTTAGCATAACTTTCAAATTTAAGCAATCTTATCTTTACGTAGGCTAGATCTCAAGGTTGTTAGACAGTGTAGATATGAGCAAAATAGCAACAGCAGCATATGACATACAAAAAACACGTGTTATTTATTTCTTTTTTATTCATTTTATTATTTTTTATTTTTGCATACATTTTGTATTTTTGTTATTTTGTATACATTTGGTCCGGTTAGGTTTGTTTTCACACTGCATTTTTGCGAGAGCACTAAGGACTTTTATTATGACTAGCCCACGTACTGTCGTCATCACTTACGTGGTGTGCGTCTTCCTACACTCCACACTGATTGGTTTGTAGAAGGACGTGCATCTGACGCATTTAAATACTTTTATATTCCGCTGTAGCAGGTTAGTTTAGTTTAGTTTGTTCTGTCATCCTGTTATATCCTTTCTCTCTCCTTATCTCAGAAAATAAGCTGCACGTTTCAGTATTTTGTGCGTTTTTAAGCTGACTGTTCACATGTTCATCAGACCTAAATTATATTAAACATTTGGTCTCCTCCTCGCTCCAACAAGGTGCTACAACGGCTTGTTATTGCTGCTGTTTAGCGTTATGCATGCACTGTAAAGTAAGCCGAACATGCTTCAAAATAAAATCTTCTAACGTAATCTAACTTTGTTTTAAAATTGCAAACATTTAAATTTTAAAAATCAAGTCTTTTCGAGTCATCTGTCTCAAGTCTAAGTCAAGTCTCAAGTCATAAAGACCAAGTCAAAGTCAAGTCGAGTCGTTCACCAACGTTAGTCAAGCAAGTCTCGAGTCCTCAAAATTGCGACTCGAGTCTGACTCGAGTCAAGTCATGAGACTCGAGTCCCCCACCTCTGGGACTAGAACACCAACACAAACTGTGCTGAGCTGCTGTCTCTGACTTTACATCTACAAGACAAACAAGGTAGGTGTGTCTAATAGAGAAATGCATCTATATGATCAGTGGAGCTGATAAAATGGACAAATATCATTTAATATCCTAATAAAATAACCAGGCCAGGCCAAAAATTGACAAAGTGAAGACAAATTTGAGTGACCTTGGCATGTACCTTACAATAAGCTGAGCTTTATGTGCCCACAAGGGTTTTGGGTAGGGATTTGCTTTGTGTGACCAGTCTAAGTTCATTACAGCATGGCAATATTTATCCAACTTTCTGTTAGCCAGAGGACGAGCACCCATTGCTACCTTCCTGGATCTTCCTGTAGAGCAGGTTGTTTTGTTCCTCCCCTTCAAAACAGCCTGCTGGCAGCATCCACCTACTGCCGTTCAATGACCTGTGGCTCACCCTTGTGCTGGCTTTGGCAGAACACAAAGTACAGCACATATACAAGAGAGAGAAAACAAACCAAAAAACATGCAAACTCACACAGAACGTACACCTCGCTGCCAGCTTTGAGTGAGCGGCACATGAAAGCATAACATTTATCCAAAAACACTTTATTGAAGACAAGAGTTACAAAAATAGACATTCTTCAGGTGACAGGAAGTGCCAACTCACATCTCCGTCATCCAGAACGAGAGTTTACGGTCTCCGCCAATCACGCAGAGAGGGAGGGTCCTATGCCAGCTGAGACCCGCCCCCACAGGGGATGAGCCAATCATCACAGGCTGAAATGACAGTACATATAATGAGACCAGATACTGAAATAATGCACATGCAACAAAATGCAAACTTCATTACCTGAGGGTGACCGAGGTGGTGCAGCAGTAACTGACTGCTAATCTTTCCTGGGCAGCCAGTAGTGGAGAACAGATTTTCATTCGCCCTCGACCACCTAGAGTAAGACAAAACCCGTCACTGGTACTGCAAAAGAAATACTAACCTGCACATCAAGAAAGAACAAAACGGTTGTTTACCTGAAAAGTCGTGCCTTGTCCAAATGGGCTGGTCTCTTTTCCTGAGGATAACTGTGAGCAAAAGGTAACAAAACCATCTCTAAACAGTTTGGACTATAACAATCCACAGTCAGACAGATTGTGTACAAATGGAGGACATTCAAGACCATTGTTACCTCTTCAGGAGTGGTCAACCAATAAAAATCACTCCAAAAGCAAGGCGTGTAATAGTCAGCGAGGTCACAAAGCAGAAAATGTGTCACAAAGCAGATGTTAATGATAAAGGAGTGACTGTATTTGGGTGTTAAAGGTCAGACTGTGAAGGAAGTAGCTGAATGTGGAGGTGTATGGAAGTGTACGGCCATACCATCAGTGGTAACAATGCCAGTCTACAGGACATTCTCCTCAGAATTGAGGCTGAAACTGATGGACAGGGACCACCGGCGGGTTTCACAGCTTGTGAATGAAAATCTCTTCACTTCTAGTCAATGCAGGTCCTTCACAACCAGTTTTTGAAAGAACTCTCCACAGAGACCTGCAGACCATCAACATATGCAGCCGAGTGGAGCAAGAGATCTTCAGCCTTGTGTGCTGTCCACCACAATTCTGAGAATGTCCTGTAGATACACCTGCACATTCAGCTACTTCCTTCACACTCTGACCTTCACACCCAAATACAATCACTCCTTTATTATTAACATCTGAGACATTCACTGTACTGTACCACCTCTTCTACATCTCACACACCCTGCAGGTATTTATAGCCTCATCATCCTTAAACACATTATTTGAATAAACTGAAGTTGTTCTTACCTAGAGCGTGTGATGTCCCAGATCACCCAATCGCTGCCTACCACAGCACCAACTTTAATAGTGTTGCTGAGGCACCAGTCAGCAGACATCAGTGGCATTTGTCCACTGTCCAGAGACAGAATGGCCTGCTGGGAGACCAGGTCATAGAAACGGATAGTGCCCTTCTTCTCAGCCACCATCAGCTGCGATAAACCAAAAGTTAGTGCTCAGTCCTTTTAGTATTTCGAGCAACATGACATTATTCATCAGTGAGAGTAACATCTGCAGTGTAGTTTAATGTTTAATTACTGTCTCTTCAGTAAGAAAAGGTAGAAGGTAGACACTTTGATCATTCTCTTTGAACTTAAAAAGTATGAGATGAAAGCCTTTTAAGGCTGATTTAAGGCCAGGAACCCTTCTGATTCAGAGGTATTGAAGAAGACTCAGTGCTAAGGGGTAACTTGTTAACATTTTGTGTGCGAAAGATCTGTGTCTATCCCAAGCCTCTACCACATGCCAATTGCAGTACTCTCGCTCACCTTAAAGACCTCCTCGGGATGCCAGCACACACTGACGCCTGGAGAACACAGTCGAAATGAGACCAATTCATTGCCTTCCAGATCCCAAACCCTGCAGGGTATAAACACAGGCAACAGTTTATATGGTTAATTTGATATTTCCCCACACAGAGCTGATATTATTTGGGTGGTGGATCGTTCCCAGCCCTGCAGTGACACTGACGTGGTGGTGGTGTGTTAGTATGTGAGTTGCTGGAGATGTTAAACACAGTCTCCACCTTGTTGGTCCATATTGTAGTTGTAAAGTCAGAGACAGTAGCTCAGCATGATTTGTTTTGGTCTTCTAGTCCAGGGCTGTCAAACTCCAGTCCTGGAGGGCAGAACTCCTGCACAGTTTGGTGATCTACCTGATCAAACACACCTGATTCAGCTCAGCAGGTTTAATTGTAGTGTCAGGGCAGAGAAATCAGCAAACTGTGCTGGATACCAGCCCTCTAAGACTGGAGTCTGATCTGCAGTAGCTCATCTGTTGCTGCACAGTGTGTGTGAGCACAACGCACACTAACACACCACCACATCAGTGTCACTGAGAATGATCCACCAGCTCTGTGGAGGTCCTGATCATTGAAGAACAAAGTATACAGAGAAACAGATGGACTACAGCCTGTACAAAGTACATCTGTGTGATCAGTGGAGCTAAAATGGACAACATGTGTAATGAAGTGACCAGTGAGTGATGCTCAGTAGAGGTTAATGGGCCATGAGCACAAAGCTTAAACTTCTAAATATCTCTGTTGCCAAGCAAGATAGCATTTTTAATCAAATATATTGTCAGAGAGTCCTCCTAAGCATATTTCTGACATTAAAAATGGATTTGGAAAGGGTGCACGTAGTGGGAGAAGTGATGAGGAAATCTGTGATACTCTCAGCATCCTTGGAATCTCTAAAAATGGAGTACACACTCATAAAAACCCCAGGGGTACGAGTTTATTTAATATGAATGCTATCTAAAGACATGAATCACTTAATCTGGGAGGCTGACATTTTTTAAGACTCGCTGCTGTAGGAAAAAAAAATCCCATTAAGATAAAAATTTGAACATAAGTTAAATATTCAGGTGGACAAATGAGCCCATGTCAGTCAAATCAACTCACAGGAGCACTGACCAGAAAAACTGCATTACGACCACTTTATTTTTCCCCTAAAACAAGCAGTGGCACAAAGGACAAGAGGTCATGGTCACAGAGGAAGTGGGCCACAAGCCAGAAGCAGGAAATGAATAAAGCCAGAAGTGGTCTATTTCGCCATCCTCGTCCTTAGGTGCTCTAATTCCATTTCTTTTCCCAAACACGCAGGAAGTCTAAGAGCAGAAACAAATCAAACGCGATGGGAGCTAAAAAAGGAACAGTGCTGTCAGAAACGGGTACCAAATCAAACATAATGATACTAATAGGCGCCCAGTTAAGTACTCAGAACCAAGGGACTGACGTCTTTTGTGCTGAAAATAGCTCTCTAGAGCTCTGCTACCACCCCCCGTTCTCCTCACTGTAGATATAACACTCATGACAAGCCCGACTAGTGATGGACTGATTCATCGGAGCAAATGCTATTTTTAAAGTGAAAGTGACACATTTGCTTCAAGAGAAGCATGTTTCCTCCAGCTCTGAGGGAGTTTTTCCTTGCCACTGTCGCCGTTGGCTTGCTCACCGGGGATTAGATATTAATGATTTTATGTCCGTTATTGCTAACCCTGTAAACCTGCTTTGTGACATAAGTTGTAAAAAGCGCTTTATAAATAAAATTTGATTGATTGATGCAGTGAAACACACACACACACAAGTGGGCAGTGAGCCTACTTGCTTAGAGCAGCTGGTGGCCCCCAGGGAGTAGATTTGGGTTGGGTGCCTTGCTCGAGGGTTCAGTAGTGTTGGTTCAGGGGATCAAACCACAAACCCACAGCTACTCCCCAAACAATTACTGTTCACAATTCAAGTAAACCAAATAAATGCCACATTCACAGGCAGCGTCATCTGTGAGGCAGCTCACGTTAGAGCGCCCCCTGGTGTTAATTTCACCATTAATGACAATTTATAAACCTTAGCTTTTATCCCAATTCAACAAATATATTTATTTATCCATGTATATTAGATGTACAATAAACACAATATGATATTGACATATATAGATAATATTCCGATGACATTATGAGCTGATCAAAGACTAGCAGCAGGAGTCAAACTTGCAAGTGGACTAAAAACTCAATTTGGGGCTGTCAGGAAAGAGGTGTTACAACTCCCATAAGTGAAAGCACAATGACGAACAAGCAATAAAGAAGCAATGCACAAGACTATTATGACTATTATGACAAATGACAATGTTCTTCAGAAAGAGCACGTACTCCTCGTGTTACATAAATCCTCACTTCTGTAGCGTCAGGACTGGCAGTGCTTGCAGAGAAAAGACGATGAAGGGGCTGCTAGTTCTTCCAGAGAAAAGAAGCTCTCTCGTTCTTTAATCTGGCCGCTTACAAAGCCACGAAGACAGCCTGGCTATGGCGAGCGCAGATACAGCGAGAGGCCTCGCACGCGGATGTAATAAATCACTTGGACAGAGAAGATGGTTACTTCTGCGAGAACGAGCCTTGGTTTACCACATCAGAGTGGGCCGAGCAAACAAGTTCCCCGAATGAGACGAGGCTTCTGCGGGGGTTTCTGGGAACTGGGAGAGAACGGCACAGGAGAAGGAAGAGGTGGGAAAAGAAACTACTGCGCGATTTTGAACCATCCTATGATGCTGACCCATGAGGTCATCGAAATGGCATCAAGCAAAGATGCTAGAAAGAACACCAAAGCCCACTGAAGGTCAGCAGTGCTTTCTGGCGAACATGCATCTGAACGGAGGACTTGCTGTGGCTTGTGGCGGACACTCCAGGTCTGTGGTTCTACACAAGTTTCCTGCCAACAATTCAAGCTTGCAAGTGCACAGCTTGTTGGTCCCAAACAGACGCTCTCTTCCAGTGACCACGAGTGAGGTTTCAAACCACACCACACAAACAAGTCGCAACCCATCCACTCAACACCTTTGCCAAGTAGGAGAGGTCAATTGCATGCAACACCAGAAGCCATGACCTGACAAACTGACTGTGGACTCGAAAGGGCTAAAACCTTCTCATACATTCCCAGATTATATAGTAGCTAATTCACCTCATCTCCATGTTTTTGGGCTGTGGGAGGGAAAACAAACTCCACCCAGATGAGGACTTCAACCCAAGACCCCAGCACTGAGAGGTGAATGCGCTAAACACCAAGTCACCCAACTCGTCAATGAAGACTCGTCAACAATACAATGCTTGTTATCTTTGTTTGCCTGTGTATTGTGTGTTCTGTAATTATGCATATTATGCAATTATGTAATAATGCACACTGTCTATCCTATATGTATAGTATGGGTCTGTCTCAATACCCAGTGAGCTCTCTACACAGCATTTTACATCACAATATGTGACCCTGAGAACTCTGACTATTTACACAGGTTACTATATACAGACCTTATGCATTATATTTACTGTATTGTGTGTAAATTAAATGTACATTAACTGTAAATTTATATAATACTACAGCAACATCAACCAGACACTCTTTGTGTGTATCAACATCCTTGGCCTATAAATCTGATGCTGATATGGCCACATGGCACAGTCATGTACTGAAAAGGATTAAAAGTGATGAACATATCTGGTGTTGGGAAAAAGCAAGGGCTGGTTAGTCCATCTTTTCCCACAGCACAAAATCCGGAAACGCTAAGCCAAGCAAGAGACAGGATTTATTAGTTTGGCAATGCCTGAAGTGAGAAGAACTGGACTGAACTGAAGCTGTCTGGGGAAATGTGATCATGTTCTGAGTCAAGTGACTCAAGTGTTTTGTATTTGATTTGACCTGTACTGTCTAAAACAAGCAGGTTTACACACTTAAAACGCCAGACGAGGTTACACAGTAAAATATTCAAAACCTCTGACAGGTACGCTCTTAAAAATATGGTTCTACAAGGGTTCTTTAGTAAAGAAAAACGCTCTTTGCATGGAGAAAGGGTTCTTAATATTGATAAGTAATGTGTTGTAGATGAATATACAAACCGGATTCCAAAAAAGTTGGGACACTAAACAAATTGTGAATGAAAACTGAATGCAATGATGTGGAGATGCCAACATCTAATATTTTATTCGTAATAGAACATAGATGACAGATCAAAAGTTTAATCTGAGTAAATGT
>BRDA01006681.1:0-42461 GCA_036984385.1 Crenuchus spilurus
CTGGCTGTGGCATCGGGGGAGACGACCGCGGCTTCCCGCGCCCTCGCTGGTGCTTCCAGCCCGGCGCAGGAGTAAAGCTGGCCGTCCCGGTGAGCTGCCGCGATGGTGGAGCCGAGAGGGAGACGTCTGTGTAGGAGGCGTCTCGGGCAGCTTCGAGCCTCGTGACCAATGTGACCAATGTTAGTAATGTTATTGGTCAAAACCCATTACTGCTTTCTGATTGGCTGATGATGCGGGAAGGTTGAGCGTGCACATACTCTCCACTAAACTGAAAAAGAGTACGTTCGTGTGAGAGCAGTTGTGTAGCAGAGCAAAGCTAATCTGAGCTTTAGCAGAGTAAATATGAGCGAGCACATGTATATGTTGCGTCAGAACAAAGAAAATGTGTTTTAGAACTTGCTGGTGTGGTTCAGTAGCAGCCTTTGTTTTGTACACCCGTTTTCGGCCTCTGTTTGTATTCAGGTGTTAGCTCTGCTCCTGGGCTGGTCAGAGACAGTCAGTGGGCCATAAAATGCCCAGGTTTGATCTAAATTAATACCTGAATCAACAACTTTTTCCACAAGACAAACTTAATAAAATAAATCAAATTAAAAGAACAACAATATTTTATTTCTCAGGGTTATTTCAAGCGGTTTCTCCACTTGACTTTCTCCAACCTCTCCATTGCCAATCTCAGTTTGAATTAAAGCGGGAGTTTAGTCGACGATGGCGTAATTCCAAATCCCAGGTGTGAGCGGAGACTGTGATTGGTTCCCCTTCTTGTGAGGAGCAGGCCAATTGCATTTCAGTAAAGACAAACGGCAACAGCGGTCTACAAAGCTATGCTGAGCCAAAATGAACGAGTAACGGCAAGCTTCCTAGAAATGTGGTGGAGTCGAAAGTACAATATTTGTCTTTGAAATGTAGTGAAGTGAAAGTCATAAGTTCACCAAAAAATAAATACTCAAGTAAAGTAAAAATATTCAAAAAAGATACTTAAGTACAGTACTCAAGTAAATGTACTCCACTACTGTCCACCACTGACTATAGGTCAGGCACAGTCTGACCTATGAATAATATCATAGTTATATGATTTGCAAAAAAAAAAAAAAAAAAAAACTAGAAGCTTAAGTTCTTGAATATTTTTAAGAAACATGGTAAAACAATATTACTGCAGCTGCTTTATTTTTAACTCACAGTAATGTTTGATATCTTGTACTGTATTCGTTTTCATTTGTATTCCTCTCCTTTACTTACTCTTATCTGTTGTTGATTATCTATTGTTTGTTTTGCTGCCTACTGGAGATACACTTCACATAGATTTTTTATCTCAGTGTTTTTATTTTGGTAAAGGCACATTTTAATAATAATAATAATAGAAAAATAATGTTTAATATATCCAGTTTGAGCACTACATTTTCTATTCTACAAGCAAATATCTCAACATCAGAATTAAGCCATGAAAGGGGTGGTAAATAGAGTAAGTAGTGGAGTCTTTATATGGAACAGAGAGATATAATCACTGTATACATACTTTGTATATACATATAAATACATAACAATGGCTGCATTGTCTATATTGAAAATAAGTGCTGGTGAATTGAGTCTTGGCTTCTTTCAAATAAAATACATCCTCTAAAATACAACTAGTACAAAGTTAGGCAAACAAACCCCCTTTTAGTTGTAATAATGTAGATGTAGCTTTTTATATTAGGAGCAGAAGTTCAGTTTGCTTTTTAGAACTTTCTTTGCTTTTTGGCTGCTGATCGTGTGTGTTTTTAGTTGGTTCATTTTGATCTAATTGCTGTCTTATGTTTTCTGCTTCTGAACGTAACACAATACAGAGGTGGAGGCTGGACAGTGTGACGTATAATTTCCCTCATGTGTTATCACATCTCTATGATACACATCATGTCATACTTTTGCATTTTGATATTACAATATGAGGATTCATTGTTAGGCCTCTACAGTGCAAAAAAAGTGAAGCTGTGGCCTGGTGGTTAGGGATCTAGTCTTGTGACCGAAAGGTTGCTGGTTTGATCCCCAGGCAGGTTATGACTGAAATGCCCCTGAGCAAGGAAAGTGACCCCCAACTATAAGTTATTCTGGATAAGAATCTCAATGTAATATAACATAAAAGTGGAGCACAGCAGAAGCTGGTATGAGATGTTTGAATTGATAAAAAATTCTACTCTAATCTAACATTTTTATTTTGGCTTTCATGGTATCAGAGAGTGTAAAGTTCTATTCACTCTTCAACCATAATATATAAACCTTCTCTTTGATGACAGACAACAGTAGCTCATCTGTGGCTGCATAGTTTGTGTTTGTCATCCTCCAGTTTTTCATCTTTGGTAACCTACATCCTGTTTGATGGATATTTTGATTGGGGAACTATTCTCTGTCCAGTAGTGACGCCAATGTTTTTACATAGTCAGTGTCACTGCAGGGCTGAGAATGATCCATCACCCCAATAATGCTCAAGGGGGTCCAGTGGGAGACCTGATCTTTGAAGAACAGGGTGAAAGGAGGCTAACACTGAGAAAGAGAAGAACTACAGGCTGTAATTGTAGAACTACACAGTGGAGCTGAAAAAAATGAAGAATGACTGTAGAAACAGGATTTTATTGTTATGGCCGATTGATGTTACCCAACTTTCTCTACACAGAATATGTTCCAATCCACCCATGGAACCATTAAGATTAATGAAAAAGAATCTCCTGAATCATTAGCACAAAAATGTAGCGTTTGCATCACTGTGACATCACTATTTAAAACAGTCCTCTCAGTCACAAATACCTTCCTGTGAAATGAAAGCAGCAAAGCTAGAACTCATGATTCACCAGTGTATGACAGCTGGCTGAGTGTGTGTGTTTGTGTGAACAGGGACTGAGGTGTTTGTTCATTGTGAAGTAGAATTTAGCAAAAAATCCCAACAGCCTGTAGAAAACATGCCTTTTTTAAAAGTTAAATACAAAGATCTTTCATTTTAGGGCATTTTCACACCTGTACTTCGTTTCTCTGGTCCGAATCAGAATGAGTTGGTATACATGTAATATTTTTGGGGTAAAAAGAAGCGTCAGTGTTTAGTGTGTGTTGGAGCAGAGGCACCAGAGTTCAGAGAGTTTTAGCCTGTTTAGTGAGTGCAATAAAGCAAAATAGAGCAAAATAAAGGAGTACTTTGCATTCATGACTCGCAATTTCTGTGAAACTGGCCTGAAGAATCTTTTTGTGCCTTCACCACCCTGGACTCTTTGTCATGTTATTAGCGTATCAAAAGCCAGCTGATTGCCTATCAGCAGGGGTACTGGGGAACCAAACGAAAAAACACGTGAGCCTCAGCGCTTCCTGGGGGAAATGAGAAAAATCGTGAGCATTCCACGTTTCTAGTGTTAACTTGGAGTGTTTCCCAGACTATTTGGTTTGTTTTCACACAGGCACAAACCTAAACACACCAAAATGTGCCCCAACAAACTATGTGAAACCGTCTCCTCTGATTGGTCAGAGAAGTCTGGTGTGGGAGCAAAAAAGTCAATACTAGAGCAGCAGCAGTAAGAACAAGAACTGTTGCTGTCTTGTTGCTGTTGCCGTGTGGCGTTCACTTACTGTCTTGTGGCCCTCACCTGTAGTGAGCCACGAGCTACATTCTGCTGTTTAAGTCTCTTGAGAGGTCTCACTTATCTGCTGTGAGACACAGTCTTTCCGATGGGTTAGTGATGCGTGACAGCAGCAACAGTACAGGTTTAGCACTAACCGGCTCTCCGTTTAGCTCAAACTTGTACAGTTACACCATAGTCAGGTCGGATCAAGGTTGGATCATATTCTCAACACAAGCGAAATGGTCCGAAGTTTATTTGAGGTATCATTAGTTTGTTTGATCTGCACACGAGTGCGATTCACACCTTACGAAATGAACTCCACCAAGGGAGCAAACGAACCAGAGTTCGTTTTAACTGGACCAAATAATGCTATTGTGAAAACAACCTTACAATTTCTTGAATGGAAGTGATAATGACAAGCTCACACAAATGATAAAGCATTTCAAGCAGCAGAAATCCCAAAAGGGGGGGAGGCAAAAACCTAAATAAAATTATATTCTTAGACTGATTATATAATTTTCTCTGGACTGCGTCTTTCAAGAAATAGGAGAAGTGCTATCTACAAAGACCAACATCTCTGTAAAAAAAAAAAGTAAGTAATTGCATCTGCAAGTGCACCAGTTTGCTTTGCCTCATGCACTTAGATCTAGCATATCTAAAACTGAGGTCAGGTTTCTTTGAAACTGTCTTCCTGTTGAAAGCTAATGGCCTTGATTTACTGCTGAATCCACATCAAGCAACAGCTGACGAGCTGAGGATCATTCATCAAAGGTCTGTGATGAATAAATTGTATTACACCATTCAAAGACACTTTCTGTTAACCCGGGCCATTTCAGCACCCGAAGATCATCTATAGAAGGTTTTCATTTAGACGGCCTATCTTTTAGTTGAGGCTCTGAATTAGCACATGGTGGTGGCTCGGCAGCAGCAGGAAGTGTTTTCAAAAGATTGTATAGTGCCATTGTAGGTAACTGAGTTCCATCCACTACTGTGCAATTGTATCATACTGAAACACCTAGATGAGAAAGTTGCAATTTTGCAGGGCATGTTTTGTTTTGATCTTATGAAGAAAAGAGAAAAAAAAAACATGTTAAAGCATTGGAACTTGTCCTCAAGCAAGTACACACTGATAATTAGCTCTCAGAACAGTCACCCAGCACCTGGTCCCATCACAGAGCAATGCTGCTGTTTTTTTCCTCTTTGGGTGCTTCAATGGATGAGAAAGAGAGTCTAAAATAGGCTGTATCTCCAGGTGGACACGAGATAGGCACTGAGCCAGCAAACTTCTGGGTACAGAAGTACTCGGATAAGCTGCCTTGAAAAAAAATCCAGAAGAATTGTTTGTTACTGGTTTAGAGGACTCCAACAATGCTTAACTGAGTTTTAAGAAAGACAGCCATATTTGAGCCAGAATGCCTAGAACTGCTCCAACAAGAAGATCAAGTGGAGGCAATGCAAAGTGGACATGTCAACTTAACTAGCTAGCTACATAGTTGAGCTCAGTTCAGCTCCTTTTTCTGACTAAGGTGGCAGGTAACTTCTAGCTATATCTGAACTGGCGTCTGTTTTGTATTTTAAAGTGGTAATTGACATCTTTCTTAGAATCTGCTTTGGTAGATTTCCCAGTAATTTGTATTAGAAATCTCTCTTTGAAGCATTGGCTGCATACATAAAAGCACAGCTTCTTCACAGTACCTACCATCCTATAAGCACCTTTACCAAAGTTCTACATCTATTTGAAGAATAGTGTGAAAAATAACATCTTTATCCAGAAAAAACGTACTGCTGTCTATAAGACTTAGGAACTATGCTTAAGAACTGACATGTAGTTGAACCTTCAGTTTTCTATGAGTGGTGGCACCTTTGCTCATTATGCTCTGCAAACTAGCTTTCGCTTCTTTATATATGTTTCACATCTGGGAATGCTGCATTCAGCAGACAGCCTTCAAATAAAAGATATGTTTGATAAATAAGTCATAATGTTTATGAGGTACAGGCTATAGTCCTAATGCAAGGCTAGCATTCCTTGTTAGCTGATCACAGCAGGGATTCACAATAATCAAATAATATACAGCACTTAAAAATGGCATTTTGGAAATGTAGATTTAAGGTTTCCCTGCTGCATTTTCCTACTAATTATGTTTACAAGATATTAACACTATTGGGTTTGAGAAGATTAATCAACCACACTATTCAACAAGTTCATGGGGCCCCAAGTGGCTCAACGGACTAAGGTGCTTGTACTATGTTCTGAAGATTGCGAGTTCAAATTGCCAGGTCATGGTGCTTGCCATCGCTAGCAGGGGCCCAAGAGAGTAAAAATTGGCCATGCTCTCTCTGGGTAGGTAAGATGGCACTTTCTCTCCAGTGCTACTAAGTAATTTTGGCTGGTTCAGGCATCTGCCAGGCAATCCATCAGAACTGGGGATCCTGCGCTTTCCTCGGAGCATGTTGGCTGCCCGATGTATTGGCAGCAGTTAAAAAAAAAGTGGAGCTTGACTTCACATGCATTGGATGAGGCCTGTGTGAGTCTGCATCCTTCTACAGTCAGGGACATTACAAGCGATACGGAGGGACAATGAATGGATGGGTCAACTGGCTACCAACCATTGTGGAGAAAATTGGGTAAAAAAATACAGTGGTAACCCTACTTACGAGTTTAATCCGTGCAGGAGCCGAGCTCCTTAGTGGGTTTGCTCGTTAGCTGGATGCATTTTCCCCATAAGAATACATGTAAAATGATTAATCCGTGTCAGCCGGCCAATATACAGTATACTTTAATATGATAAATAATGTGTTTATATGCAGGGGTGCACATAATTTTTTTGGTCTTGTTCTCAAAGGAGCACCTACAGATGTTGCTTGGTGCTCACCTTTTACAATGCTGGAAAATACTACAAGCATTGATCATCACTACCCTCCTGACATCCTTCATTTCTTTGGAGGTGGTGGAATACCAAAGTAAAAAACCAGTGAAAAAATAAGCTAGTGCTAGTTATCAATGAACTACTTTCTTGAGCCTGCGAATGTTACCGTCAGGGTTGCCAGATCCATCAAAATTATTCAGCCAAAAGTCAGTCTAAAACCCACCCTTCAGAAGCTTAAACTAGCCCAAAATATATGTCTGTCACACGTTTGAAGCAAATGGCAAAACAACTAAGAGTGTTTGACTTAGTATTTGTTTATAATGGACTTATCAGTCCATCAGACATTTTTCTTTATCCCAGTCCTTGCAATTATACCGCCTCCCGTATTTCCCCATTTACCATATTAGCTAGTGACTTTCTCTTTACCTTCTCTCTTTCTCTCTCTCTCTCTCTCTCTCTCTCTCTGTCTCTCTCTCTCTCTCTCTCTCTCTCTCGACACATTTGCCCCGTTGAAGTAGGCAACCGGTCGTGGCGATTTTTAAAAGTTACCCAATAAAACGCATCCCGCCACCCTTGAAATTTCACCCGCGACTGGATTTTCAACAAAAGAATTTGGCGTGAAAACCGCAAACCTGTCAAATCTGGTTACCGTGGCCAAACATAATCAAGTAAATGGTGCGCAAACGCACATCACATTGTAATTCACGTTGCGCAGTGTTCATTTTGACCACGCATGCGCACCTGCGCACCACTTATGAGCATCCCTGTTTATATGGGTTTTTTAAAAAATAAACGAGACGACAACGGTGCTCGTGTAGGCTTGCAGCTAAGGAGGACAGGAGGACGGGCGTACGTGTATGGCATGGTTACAGTTATCATATGAAAAGTAAAAGTAAAATGTATCTAACTTTCTTGTTCACTACCTTTTGCTACCTTAGCGTCGCTTTCACTAGCACTTTCACTTTCACTGGACAGCGGTCAAAGGTAATGACATTTACAAACATGACATTTACAAACTGACCTCTTCTTCTACGCTAGTATCTAGGGGATGCTACGACCGCTGTGCCCCTAGTGGTTGGCATACTTGAACTAATTTAGGCTACTCGTTATTTGGAATTTTATTTGTTACCTGGAACACAAATATTACGAGATCTTGACTCGTTACCTGAAATACTTGTTAGTAGGAATGCCCGTAAGTAGGGTTACCACTGTACCTTAATGAATCAAAACAAGGGCTTTTGTTCCATGTTGAGCTGCTGTGCCAGACATGCCAAAGAAGTGTTGCTGCATCTAAAGAATAGTCAAGCCTCCTTATAGCAAAATGAAACAGAAAACATCATTTAAAAAACAATATTCTATCAATCATCATTTTTAACATATAAAAAGTTCTGCAATAAAAATGTATGCTTTAATTTATTTTATTCCTCAGCCAATAACTACTTCACTCATTCATCTGCTTTCCTGGCCAATCATAAGGTACTACTTTACTTTAAGAGGAAACATCTTTCCTCTACTTTGTTGCTTCCCAGGTGCTGGTACGTTGACATCACCCTCCTTCCTTCCAACACCACCGGGTTGATTCTGGTCCTGTTGCCCAGGGGGTAGCTTCCTATCCAGCAGGATCTGCTTGGGGCTGAAGGCTGCAAGCCCTGGGCCAATGATGGCACCAAAGACTTTGATTCTTAATTTAATCTCTAACTATTATTATCCTTCTAATCCGAGTTGGCCAGAGGAGGATAGATTCCCCTTACCGAGCCTTGGTTCCTCTCAAGGTTTCTTCCTCCTACTCCTAGGGAGTTTTTCCTCACCACTGTCACCTCAGGCTTGTTCATGGGAGCTAGGACCTGTATTTTATCTTCCTATAAAGCTGTTTACTATGATTCATTGTTCAACTACCCTGTATTGAATATCTTAACGTGGAATAAAATGAAATTATTCTCTCACTCCTGTTCCTGAGTCTTTATTACAGAACTATATTTTACTGTTGCATATGCATAACATATTCATACTCTGCATTCATTTAATCTGTATTTGTGCATGGATGCAGACAGAATCAAGCATTACCACTTCAAATTGGAAGGGGCAGTGTTTCCCCACTAGTTCAAACTAATCATGATATTGGCAATATGATTGAAAATAATCCTCTATCTACATGTCGAAAAGTGTTTAATGGCCTCAAAGACCATTGCCAGTGTATAGGGTGCATTGAAGTACATGAGCACTGACATTGTTTGAAAGGGACGTATTCATTTTCATATGTATGTAAATGGAGTACAAATGAGCCTTAAAGGAGTCTCCATACTTTTGAGGTTCTCTGAGGAGCTTAAAAAATATTCGTCAGAACTCAGAACTGAAGCATGCAGCTTGATAGAACCCAGTGAAATAGACAGAGGTTCCGACTGAGCCTCTAGACTCTTAACAGGCTACCCAGAAACCCCTGCATATACAGTAGGAAAAGTTTCTAGAGGCAAGCTCTTTAAGAACCCCATTGGTTATTTGAGGCACCTTTAGTTTTTCAGTGTATATCACAGTCTGCTGTGGCTCTGCCAACAAACATGACATTTACAAACTGCAGTGCAATCAGATCTGCAGAAAAGGACAGAAATATTAATCTGCCTACCCTGCTCAGACCACAAACCGAAAGCATGCAGAGAAAATAACCACTCACCCATTGCACCCTGGCCATCAGCATTCAAGATTCAGGTTCACTCCATCCTCAAGACAAGTGCAGTCTAATTTGATGTTAAAAGAGTGTCATTAAAACACAGCATTGCACTTGTTGCACATAAGCTTTGTTGCATTACTTGACAAATTCTTGTTACTTTTGTGATGGTGCATCAAAACTGATCTGCACTCCGGCTGTAGAATTTATTTTAATCAGTTTTCAGACAAATACATTATTTTTCAACATAATCTTTCTGCTGTTCAGTACACTTTGTCCATCTGTCAACAAGCATTGGTATTACCTCATTAAAACATGCTTTTGGCTGAGCTGTGAGCCACAAATGCACCACTGTCTTCATCCCTATCAGATGTGAATCTACATCCTTTTATGGCATCTTTCAGCAGATCAAACAGGTGATAGATCAATGGAGTAAGATCAGGACTATAGGGAGGATGCTTGAAGTTTTTAGAGAGTGTCAACAGTACAGGCAGTGATGTGCAGACTTGCAATGTCATGCAACAACACAACACCACTGGATAATAATCTTCTGTGTTTTGTTTGAATTTTAGGTTTCATCTCTTCAGTGAGCTTAAAACTGATTAAAATAAACTAGTACAGAAAGCTTTGATAAGAAATTGTGGCCAACAACAGACTCTCTCATAGAGACTCTTCTCTACTTGCTTCTTAGGAGTGTGTCAGAGATGGGGACTCGTGACTCGGACTTAGACTCGAGTCGCACTTAAGTCCCTACTATTAGAGACTTGAGACTTGACTAGGACTCGGACCCTAAAGACTCGAGACTTGACTTGGACTCGTGGTTTGAGACTCGCGAACAATGCAAGTCTTTTCACTGCCCGACTCACGATGCTCACTCCCTCAATACACATCCACGCTCCACTCCCCCTCGGCCTAGAACAGGAGGGGCCAGCGCCATCCAATGTTAATAACACGTAATCTACGCGACAAACTGAGATTCAGCATGGCGGGCATGTTGCAGCAGGCAGCTCCGCTGCCGTTCGTTATAGGCTTTGCTTACAAAAAATTTATTCCAGGCCATGACAAGAAACTGGCAAAATGCAAAGTGTGTGGAGTCCAAATTACGGACGCGAAGATGACGACCTCTAATAGTGATGGGACGGTCGCGAACGATTGGGCTCCAAGAGTGAACTGAACGATGGGAGCCGGCTCCTGAGAGTGAGCTGATACTTTTTTTTGCCACACGTGATTGGTCAAGATGTGTGGCAGCATCTGTGTGTCTACACTGAGCGGAGCGGAGCGGGGAGGGGTGTGGTTACAGACACACATAGTGACGCACAGTTGGCACAGAACAGGAGGGAGAGTCTCCTGCCAGAGAACTTTAGACAGACTACATGCTGGACAAGGGAGGAAAATGAGTGACAGGAAACGAAGTATAGCTTAGATGCATTTTAACGTGATAGACAGTTCAAAGGCAGAGTGTATACTTTGCAACGTGAAAATTTCATATTATGTATTTGCAAATTTACAAATAATATACACATTTAGAGATTGGACCTGTTCATTTACTTGAGATGGGCCTTTGTTTTTGTATTTCATAATTTATTTTTGTATAAATAAAGCCATATAAATAATACATATTTGATACAATGTATGTTTTTACACTAGTGATTCATTTTACACACAATTTAATAACATAATAAAAATATCATTAAATTTAAAATAGTAATAATATTAAAAAAATAATAAAATAAAATAATAAATTTATATAATCAACTAAATCTAAGGAGCCACTTGAGAGCCGAAAGAGCCGGCTCTTCTTAGTGAGCCGAGCCAAAAGAACCGGTTACCTAGAAAGAGCCGGAATTCCCATCACTAAGTCCTCTAACTTTATCAGACAAGCTAAGCTTAATGCTAAAACACTAGCAAGTTTAGTATATCTTAAGTGTAACACACTGCTCATTTAGAGGCATGTTCTAAGTTTACACTGAACCCAAGTCCCTTAATATGTTCACAGTATTATACAATGTTACGGGATAGTTAAGTTTTAACATTATTGCACTTTTTGAGTTTGTCATTTTATGCTGTTTGATTTTGCACACTACACTACACTATTTGCTGGATTTGTCAACTGTCAATTCTTTGTAAGACTACAAGGGCAAAATACAGTTAACAATACTCTAAATGCTTATTTCAACCTTAACCTTAATGATCTGTATTTTTAAAACAGTATTATGTTTTAATACTATTAAAAATAATACTATGTTTTAATATTTGATTAAAACATAGTATAGAATATAATCTAGTATAGTTTGAATACATTTGCTCAAACTGCCAGTTAAGTAATACATGCAACAAGACTTGGACTTGGACTTGAGGTCAAGAGACTCAAGACTTGACTTGGATTTTTGGTCAAATACTTGAGACTTGACTTGGACTTGCAAAAAATGACTTGCTCACATCTCTGGAGTGTGTATATGTGGTAGACTTGTATGTAAGACTTTGATACTACACAAATGTCAAAGCTCTATTTCCACTCCATGTTGTGAGGTTTAGTGTATCTAAAGACAAACTCCTTACATGTACCAACATACTTGGCCAATAAAGCCTAATTCTGAATCTGCAATATTTGTAAAGCCTCTCATTTAATCATTTAAAGTCTCAGAGATAAAACTTCAGAACTTCATCCTTATATCAGGTAATTGTGACCCAGTTCCCCTTGACAGTCGCTGAAGTTTCTGCTGAAAGATTGGGGGCAAGGGTTTCCCTTCCTCTCCCATCTGTTCCACAGGATGTGCTGTGTTCCTCCCCTGCCTCGGTGCCTGTGCTAAAATGTTATTGTTGTGACAATTTGCTCTTTGATTACCTGGGCTATGGGATGGCAATCATGGCACACTTCTGCCCGCCTCTGGTGCCAGTGTGGGTAGAAAGACTGACACGGGCGGCCAGCGGCATCTGCTCCGGCACCACAGTGCTGCTTATCACCCAGCCAACCTCCATCCATCTGCTCCTCTCTCTCTCTCTCTCTCTCTCTCTCTCTCTCTCTCTCACACTATCTCTCTCTGCCCTCTCACACTCACTCCTACACCTCCCTCCCCTTTCAACCCTCTGCATATACATATTCAGATCAAACACATCTCCTCTCTCTTTCCATCTGCGTTTCTTATGCATCCACCTCTTGTGCCAGTGCCACATTTTCCATTAAGCCTTCATTCTCTCTGCCCACCTCTTATTGAGGTTAATGAGCATTTACTCTCTGATATACCATGGCACAATGGATGCTTCTCCTTTTTTCAGTGTCATAGGCCTACACTTCAACACATGCAGCATCAGCCTGTGCTGCTCTCTGCAGCTGAAAAAAACAAAACCTGAAAGGGGGGGGGGAGTGCTGTAACACAAACAAACAAACAAACAAAAATAAAAAAACAGCTGTAACAAAGTTGCAGAGGGAAGTTTTGGCAGCACTGGACTGTGCAGATAATTAATGTCAAAACAGTGCAGCAGAACAGCAGGACTGTGGCTGTGACATAGCCGCTGAGTGCCAGCAGGCTTCAGAGGGCTTCAAGTGCTGCAGGAGAGACACATTCCAGCAGAATGCACCAGCAAGCCCATGCCACTGCCCCTCTAATGAGGAGAGGGACTGTCAAACGGCCACCTCCCTTGCTCTCCGGCTGAGCACTGCTCCCGCATCTTTCTCTCTCTCCCTTTCTTTCACTTCCTCTCCAAAGTCCCTCCCAGCATCCCCTGGGGTCATGCCTGGGTCTTTCACATTGACTGACCGTGCAGATTAATCAAACAGGGCCTTCTGCTACTCTTGATTTCACCCAGCTTAAAACAAACCCCATCCTGGATGAGACCCCCAAATGATGCTGTCTGTAATTGGAGGGTTCTGCTTTTCTCGTGAGAGATGAGGGGTAAAGGGGGGAGGGGGGGAGGCTCAGATGTTACGTTAGAAGCCGGGTGGATGCAGCAGTTTCATGTTTTGTTCATGTGTTGCCAAGGCCTTGTGGGAGAACATGTAGCACTGGGAATACTAAAGAGGCAAAGAGGCATCATGTAAAAATGCTGCCTAGCACAGACACTGTTGCTGTTCACTAAAGAAAGATGTTTCTGACAGCGCTTGGACATTTTCTGTATAGTCAAAAAATGCTGTGAATTACACCCCAAATCCTTTCTCTTCACACAGGTTAACTTGTAGGATTTCACAGTAATCGGCTATTATTTGCTAATCATACTGGGAAGGTGTTTGCTTGGACAGTCTTCTCAGCCTTCTTTTGTGTTTTTGTGTTATTTTTTAATTCACAGTTCCTTTCGCATGAGTTTTATTGCTTTAAACATTATTCTAATCTTTAAGATATGGATATTTAAGATTTGTGGTGGCACAGTGGCTTAGTGGTTAGCACGTTCACCTCTCAGCACTGTGGTCTTGGGGTCAAGTCCACATCTGAACGGAGTTTCCATGTTCTCCCTGTGTCTGCGTGGGTTTCCTCCGGGGACTTCGGTTTCCTCCCACAGTCCAAAAAACATGGAGATCAGGTGAACTGGATACTCTAAAATTACTCTGGTGTGTGTATGAATGTGTATGTCTGTGTATGTATGTATGCCCAGATATTGGTTGGCACTCTGTCTTGGGTGATCCCCGTAGTGCACAATGCAGTCCTCCAGGTGGATGGTCGCTTCCATTTGAGAGTACGCTGTGCATGACTGTCTGCTGCTTCTTGCCGGAGTGTGTGTGTATGAAATGTGTCGATTGTAAAGCATCCTTGGGTGTCTAGAAAGGCGCTATAGAAGTGTAATGTGTATGTAAGATATGATTGAAAGCATGTTTGGTTAATTTTGCCATAGTGGTGCAGTTAAGTAGCTCATCCCAAAGTATCATATTTACACATATGTTGGGTTACTGCTAGTTCTGCAGATTTTAAAAGCTGACTAAAGTAGATACAACTCCTGAAATGTCTTTGTGTTCTTGCCAAACTGACAGAAAGCTATACACTAGTTAAATTTACCATACATTTATGGTAAAAAATGTGCATCTACAGTACACAACTGTAATATAAAATAGAAAAATATAATGGGTGTCATGTAAACCTAAAACAAATCGTAGTAAAAACAGTACTACTGTGAAACTAGTACAGCTACATATAAACTATCTACTGTATTTTTCTGTACATTTAATATACAGTGTGACCACTGAAGTCTTCTGGTAACTGGTACTGGTAGGTGAGATTTCTCATAGAGTACATTTACAGCTAAATATATTTTTTTTTGTTCCATATATTTCAAAACAGTGGCAAAATAAGCAAAGCAGGATTAACCTGAGCATTTGTTTTTGATGATACTGACTGTCCATTCTTGAATTGAGTTATATGTTTACCTATTTCAATCCCACCTTCATTCTCCTCCAGATTTCAGCAAAATAAGTGACCATGACTTTACTTTATTGTTTGAACCGCATCATGACAGATTTTCTTCATTATTCTTGCTTAACGCATGACTTCCTTGACCACTTAAGCCTGATGTGCATTGCAAAAGTAATCATATCATCATGATTGCATTGACTGCCAACTCTGTGGATATTACTCAAGTGATATATTTCCTGTTTGCCTTATTTGTAAGCACTTCTCACCTCTTAGGCCAAAGACACATATTTCATTACTGAGCCACTTTCGTGGGGCTCTCGCCTCATGAATAAATCAAATCTCTCGTCTTGGGATTTGGTTTACACATATTAATAATACAAGGGAGCGAAATGCTATGGTGAATTTGAGAGTGCCAACTAGAGTAGCTAACGTAGTCTAGCAGAAGTGCACATCGGGATCATCTCCCGTGTGTGAGGGCTGCAGCCAAATTTTGCACATTGTTAGCAGATGGTGCCGGGCATGAGACTGAGCTGGCACTGGTGTGTGGCATCACATTGCACTTGTGTGAGTCACCATGGGATCAAACACCGCAAGCCGCCTCCTCTTTATTCTGAACCAGCAGCACTTGTGACACATTTGTGGAAGTAGTATCATCTGATGCAGATCTACAGCTGGACTAGCTAGGATTGTTTAGACACAGTAGGTTAGAATGTTTATTATGGTGCAGTTTGGTAAATATGCGTAATTTGAGCCATTGGCGATGAATCAGGCCGTTCAGGGCAATGAACTATCAGTTATTATTAGCTTATTGTATTGTTGTTCGTGTATATATATGAATAGGTGAAAGAACATCCAGTCCTGCATTTGTAAGGCAGCTAGTTTCTTCCAAGGTTGAAATATAATGCATATATATATATACAGTTCACTGGCAGTCAAAGAGTACTGCTCAGATGCACATGCACTGAATTGCCAGATTTATAAAGCCTACCAGCTTGTTTCTGTACTCACCTTCTTATGTATTTTCCATGTATACAAAAGTGTAGCTCATCTGCAATCTGCAAGGTGTTGCTCCACAACATATCATTTCCACTCTAGCCTCTCCATCATTAGGCCAACGGAGAATGAGTACTGCACAGATATTACATGTTATTAGCATGATAATGTCTGTGCATAGTGCTGGAAAGATTGTATAAGACACAGCAGTGTTACTGGAGCTTCTACACTCATCATTGTTGTGGTTAGGCTGAGAGTGGTCCTACATCCAAAAAAATCCAGCCAAAAGCAGCTCTGTGGTCAGAAACAGCCCAGTGATGAGCTGCTGGATGCCTAACACAAACTGTGCTGCAACAATAGTGTGTTAAAACACAGCTGTGCCTGCTACACTTGCATGACTGCCACACACAGTAACATCCCACTACCATGTCAGCATTACTGCTGTGATGAGAATGCCCCAACCATATAATCTCTGGCTAGGGGTTGTCCTGAGCTTGTCTTTATCCATTGATGGATGAGTTAAAGGAGGGCTGGAAAATTGTACAGCACATATTCATTTTATAGAATATTCAGACACCTGCAATTAGAGGCACCTTATTTTTTATTAATCTAATAATAATTACAAATATTATTCGGTTAAATAGGTATTTTATGCAGTACGGCATCTCCAAAAATGAGAATTTTGTGAAAAAAAAAACATTTGTGTTCATAATTTTATTCAAAAAGGTAAGTTAATGTTTCATATTAATTACATTCATTTCTATATTCATAAATATCAAAGTGACATACTTCAAGCCTTTTTTGTTGTTTTTATGTTGATATTGTTTGAATAGTTGGTAACACTTTATGATAACGTTCATTAATAAGCCATTAACTAATGATTAAAGACTGTGAACAAATCATTAGTTTGAGAATTTGAACATGAGCAAATGTTTATAAATGATAGTTCATGTAGTTACTAATGATTGTAAATCATTAGTAAATCATTTGTTAATGATTGTCATTAACTAATGATTTGTTCACAGTTATTAATTATTAGTTAATGAGCTATTAATGAAAGTTATTATAAAGTGTTACCGAATAGTCATTTACTCAAATCCAAAATTAAATAATCAAATAATGTGAGATTTTGGATTTCTGATTATCATCATTATCAATACTTCAGATGTTTTACAATATGACAGTTTATCTTTTTGAATTAAATTATGAAAAACAATGAACTTTGTCAAGCTATTTTAATTTTTTGATGTGGCACTGTATGTAAATGCACCGATCCAAATCTCTCCTCATGCCAGTCCAGTGTTATTTGTAGTTCTCATCTAATACCTGGTGTGGCTAATCAGAACTTCATTATGTTAAATCAAGTGTGCTAATGGAATTTGATGGAAGCTGAGAACACAACATCTGCAACCAAGCTTTGTTCTTCAAACTAGCTCACTATTATAACTACTTTTCTAAAACAAAAATATCTTTTTACTGCATTTATATTTATTTGCATTTATTTAAAAAAATTAAAAGAGTAACTTGTCAAGATAAATAGTTCAAAATAATGTATATATAGTCCTCAGTACAAGGTAGATGATGTATATGGTGTACAGAGATAGAGTGCTAATGTTTGTTAATATTATGCACTTTAATATACAGTTGCTTATGATATTGCAGATGAACAGTAAATGTAAGTAAAACTCATTTCTACAGAAACTCTATATTAAGCCAATTTGCATCACAGACAATGTTTTATTTGACACATGCTTCACATTTGTCCAAAAGAGCCTTAACCAATGCAATTAAGGACAAGATCCTTGCTCAAGGGCACCAAAAATTTCCCTCTTGGGGCCAAACGTTTGACAATTAAAGCAGAAGACCAATGCTTCTTCACACTACCCCATGCTGACACAGTCAGAAATGGTCCTTAATCATGAGAGTAGGACAAAAATGTGCACTGACTATATAGAGACCCTACAGACAAGGAGACCTGAAAGTCAAGAAACACATAATTTACTTGGTTGAAACCTTTAATAGAGGTTACTGTAATTGCTTGACCATATCAGTGGTGCCTTTTGATCTTAGATTTTTAATATTGCAATTCAATAAATAGGGTTTACTGCATTAATTAAAACTAACTTTTGCATTAATGAACTAGCGGAAATGTTAACAAAGCAATTGGATTAGCATGTTTGTATGTATTTTAACTAAACAATGAAAGCATGCTCTAACGTTTATTCCACTGATAACCACTGATAGTTTAATACATCTATGAAGGATAATTTGACAAATTCATAAAATTATCAAAGGGGCAAATTCCAAAATATGTTAGCTAGCTTAATAAGATTAGACCTTTTAAAGGAAAAAAAATGATAGTTACAAAATATTTCCAAACTGAATTACCATTTAAATAAAATTAAATACAATTTAATTGGTTACAAACACAGTCATGCTGAGTACAACTAGCAGTAAAATGTCACATAAAATTAAGATAAATGTATAAATGATAAAAATACAATGTAATAAAACCACAAACAGGTTTGTGACAGTATTAAAAAATGCTCATTAAAAACACAGTGTGCTATATATTTAATTAGACTTTTATTTCATTGCAGACACTGTGTACCCAAGGCATTTCAAAATCACTGAAATGACAATCAAATGAAAATCACAATGTTCTTCAAATAAAGACTGGAAGGGACTTGCATATTTTCCCTTCTATACTACATAATATCTTTAAACATTTCAAGGAATCTGGAGGAAAAAGGTTTTAGCTGAACACCTGTGAACTCTGATCCCTCAGACAGCACTGCATCAAGAGTCATCATTCATCAATGGCTGATATCACTAAATTGCCAAGCGATTATTTTGTCAAGCACTACAATGCAGAGTTAAATTCACAAATGCAACTTAAAACTACTGTGCAAAAACAGCCTTATTTTAACCATGTCCAGAATGGCATCGAGTTCTCTGGGCTCAGATGCATCTGGGATAGACCATCACACAGTGGAAATATGTAATGTGATCAGACACTTTTTAAATGTATATTGGGATTTTAGAGGAAGATACACTGCATTGTCCATGGATATATTCAGACATTTTGCAACAAGACAATGCAAAACCACATGCTGCACACATCAGCATGACTGTGGAAGAAGATAGTCTGCAGGAAGAAGTTATTCCTCATTCTCTCTGTGTTTGGCCTTCAAGAAGCTAAAGTGCTTAAAGAGAAAATAATCCATTATTGGGATCACTGGGGTTCTTCCTGGCCTTGGTACAAATCATTGAGCCGAGGTTTGCATTGTACACTCAGCTGAACACACCACTCTTGAAAGCCTGCCTAACCTAGTTTTGTCCTCATATCAGGCTGTGATGTTTCTGGTCAGGATGCTCTTGATGGTGCAGGTATAAACATTCTTCACCTACTACTACACCTTTCTTGCAAAAAAAAAATCACAAAATTTTTAAATAAATTTCAAAAAAGTTTCAATAATATATCATGTTTTCTTGCAGCTCCGGTGTATAAAACTTTGTTGAGGTTTTGCTTATAGCTCATTCTGTAACAGAACAATGACTAAACATTATACAGTACATGAGGATCTTGACCACATCTTTACTCATGACAATGAGGAGGATGAGAAAGGCCAGGAAACTGACTGTGAAGAGGCAATACACGAGGGAGAGTTATGTCTGAAAGACAATGCAGATTGTGATCCAGATCAAGAGACAACACATGCAGAGCAATCATGCTGATGTTGTTGTTACATTCCAGTTAAAGAATGGAAATGATTGCTTGTCTTCATCCCTACCTCAGAGTAGAGGTTTATCAAGTGAAAATCTCATCAAAATGACCCTAGGGCCAACAAAATTTGCCATTTTGGGCTTATGATATAAAATCTTGTTTTAAGTTGTTCCTATGTTAAGTTGTTTAAGTTTTCTTGAACTAATAAACTCGTGTCGATTGGTTTTGACTGGCGAGCACAAAGGGCATAATTTTTTGCCACTACTAAAAACATTTAAATGGTTCAAAACAACTGTTCTTGTTAAACATTGACAGAAAGTATTAAATGCTATGTAATAAATAGTACAGTTTGCTTCATTTGTTTTATTGTCTAAATGATCCATATATTATGCTTTTATCTATCTATCTATCTATCTATCTATCTATCTATCTATCTATCTATCTATCTATCTATCTATCTATCTATCTATCTATCTATCAGAACTGAGGCCAATAGGCCACAAATAGTAAATCATAAGAAAAAATATCTATCACAACACCAGGTTATAATGTATATATTATATTCGATTTTATAATTATATAAATTATTATTATATAAATGGGGTCAAAAAAGTCATTTTGACTGGGTGTTGATGTGGCACGACCACAATAAATTATTTGATATGTAGACACCAATGAATCTGAAACTGTCCACTCTTTCTACTGCATCGCTATTAATCCCAAAGGAGTAACAGCTTCTCTCCTTCTTCTTACCAAAGTCCATTATCAAGCCCTTCATCTTACTGATGTTAAGAACACCAGTTTTCCAGGTGTTTAATCTCCTTCAGGTAGACTTATTTTCTGAGATCAAGCACGCCACAACAGTGTCATCAGCAAATCCTGGAAGACTCAAGTTCTAAGAGTGAGAGACAATAAGATGTCCAGCACCAGCAAAGTGGTCTGCCAATCAAGAAGTTCAACAACACTGGGATGCATCCCTAGATCCTCCAACTTGGTGAGAGTTTGGAGGGCATTACTATTTGAAAGACTGAGCTGTAAGCAATATTTTAAAATATGTTCCCTTCCTGGTGTTCAGATGGGTCAGGGCTCTTTGATGGCATCATTTTTTGAGATGGTATGCAAACTTTAATTGCTTTAAATTGTCTGGTAGTGCTTTAAAAGTGTCTGGTAGTGAACTTGGCGACCAGCCTTTCAAAGCATTTAATAACATTAATAAACATAAAAAATAACTTAAATGTAACTGTATTTAGCACCATCCATCTTCCAATTGACTCAGAAAAAAAAGTTCAATTTTGGTCTCATCTGACCAGAGCACCTTCCTTTATACATTTGGAGAGTCTCCCACATGCTTTTTGGCAAATTCAAATGTAAAGGCTTTTTTTCCTGGCTTGTCTTCCATGAAGCCCAGCTCTATGGAGTGTACTGCTTATTGTGGTCAGATGTACAAATACTCCAGTTTTTGCTTGGGAACTCTTCTGGGTTACCTTTGGTTTCTGTGCTGCCTCTTTGATTAATGCCATCCTTGCCCAGTCTGAGAATTTTGGAGGGTGGCCTTCTCTTGGCAGGTTTGTTGTGATGCCATACTCTTTCCATTTGATGATAATGAATTTAATGGTCCTCTGAGGATTCATCAGAGATTTTGATACTTTTTTATAACTCAACCCTGAATTGTTTGGAGATCCTCTTGCTTAATGGTGTTGCAGCCCCTGGTGCCTTTCAGAAAAGTAGTGTACATACTGACATTTCACTAAGCATGTGACTTCAAAGTGGGTGAATACATGCACATGCTTACTTTGGCACAATATAATGCAGTTATATTTACACCAAATTAAAGGAATGATTTACACAGCAAACATATTTACAGTTTTTCACTTACTTAAATGTAATTAGCCAACACATCTTTGGAGTCCAAATTTTGCTTCTTTAATTTAGACCTGGAGCTGTGAGGCTAAAGCTGCTAACAAACACTAGAATGTATCTCAACCCCATCCAGATGAGTTAAAGTCTCAATTACATACTAGGCTGTGTGCTGTAGGACATAGTTAGCCATGCAGCTCTAGTTGTAAAACAAAGAAGAAAAATCTGGACGCAAAGCAAATCTTGGCTGATCTGTTACATCTGAGGTAAGTGGAACATTGTGTTAATGTGATTTTTCTGTAAACCATTTCTTTAAAGTGCATATTGAAGGTTTCAAGCTAAGACCCATTTGAGAACCTTTATTTCTAATAGTGCAAAGCTTCCTTCTTTCACTGGGGCCAAATGCTCACATTACGTGTGAATATGTTAGTGATATGAACAGTGATTTTAAGTATATGATATCTGATGTAGTCTTCCTGTGATTCCATAGAGTAATAGAATGTTTTCATATTAAAACTGTTTTTTATTTTTTATTGTTAACACTTGCTTGCATTTAATAACATATGTAACATGTAATTCAGTTGAATGAGATTCCACTTGCTGCTGGGCTTTCAGATAGGTAGGTAATAAGATTATTTCAGATTCTACTCTCAGCACAGACAGTACTCTAGTGCCCCTAAAGGCTTCAGACTGAGCCTGAGAATGTAACTTATTTCTGACTGCAAGGCTAAATGTAGCAGAGTATTTCTGTAAATCAGACACAATGCCAAAATTAAATAATTAACTAACAGCGATGCTTAATCTGGTTGACAGAATCAGTAACATTAAACTGAAATGATTAACGTTCATACACAATATCACACTGACAGAAGAGTTGATAATTATGATGCTATCATGGGTATCTGGGACTGCAGGAGAAGAATAGATGGAAACAATGTTTTTTGTATTTTGAGTGAGATATTGTAAAACACAATATTATAAATATACAACAGTCACTTGTTTTTATTTACTGAATGTGACATGACATGAAAATGTTATGGTACTTTAAATATTATATTTTTATATTTTGTTCCAAATATTTAATTTGATTGATTTTGAAATGTGCTAAATTCAGCAAACTGAAATTTGATAAAAACATGCAGCAAAATGCCAGGTAGTGTTTGGTCCCTGTGTGTCAACAAAATGTGTACCTTTGAATATCACTGTATTGATAATACAAAAATCATGTGAAGGCAGGAATCGTTTTACTGAAGTGATAGGTAAGTCATTCTGAATGCCATAAAAATTATCCTCTCATAGTGGAAACTGGATGTGATTGGGTATTGTCTCTGTATGGGAAAAATATGCTTTGAGTTTAAGATAACTGGTTGTGAACTTCAACAAACTGAACAAAAGAATCTTCAAACACAATTTAATGTCACCATCATCATAAATGATAATGCAAAGTGTTATAAACTGTTCACTTCACTGCAGTCCACTAGCAAGAAGTCATAAAAGCTGTGTACTCTGTCCACTAAGTTCCATATGAAACTAGCCGCAAGCAGTCCACATTATTAACACAACCAGGCCACTGTCTTAGTGCTGATAGCCAGCAGTTATAGCCACTGAACCAATTTAATCTCACAAGCAGTCTGCAAGGTCCTGGACTGTTTGTTTATACTGTTATCTATGTATCTCACATTGCGTTTTAAAAAGCTGTTTATTTGTATGGGGTAGTGAGACATTTTGTTGTAGACTGTATATTTCTTGTAGACAATGTCTTATGACCATTTTATAATTTAATTTAATTTAATTTAATTCAATTTAATGTCTATTTGCTAATGTGATTTGGACACAACGGAACTTGACTTCCTCATTTAACCCATCCGTGCAGTGAAACACATACACTAGTCAACACACTAGGTATCTAGACATATCTAGAAGTATCTTCTACTTCTATTTTTTCTTATTATTATTATTTTTGTTATTCTTGTTCTTTTTCTTCTTGTTGTTGTTCTTCTCCTTCTTTTTCTTCTTCTCCTTCTTCTTTTCTATTTCTTCTTCTAGTTCTTATTTTTCTTTTTCTTCTCCCCCTTTTTCTTCTTCTTCTATTTCATCTTTTTCTTTTTTCTTATTGTTCTTATTGTTCTTATTCTTCATATTATTATTATTATTATTATTATTATTATTATTATTATTATTGTGATTGTTGTTGGTCTCCTTCTTCTTTTGTTGTTCTTCTTTTTCTTCTTCTTCACAGCCTAACCAGTGATCATTAAACTGTGAGATTTTAAATGTAGAAAATATAGCAGTTGCTATAAATGCTCACAGGTACAAACTATTTTTATTCAATTACATCCAGTAAATAAATCCAATATTTGCATATTTATATATTTTAGCTTGAAAAGATATAAAAATAAGCAGTCAAAAAAACTATATACTTACTAGGGCATCAAAAAGGAAATATTCACAGAATTTTTACACCAACAGAGGGCGACCCAGACCACAGAAAGCCTTCACCCAAAATACCTTAAATGACAGAGTGCAACAAAATTCAATTTATATAACACTGATGTCTATCACTGCACATTTGTAGCCTTCATTATAAACCATAATAAGAATTATAATTTATATCTACATTGAGACCTAATTTAAATAGTTTTCCAATAGTGTGAAACCAATAAAAGAATACACAGACCTCATCATATCAGTGTCTGCCATCAGAGGGCATCCAAACCCCACATTTAAAATCTTGCAAGGTTTGTATTCAGTTTGGCACACAACTCAAAGCTCTCACACACCATCAGTACTCATTAGTTGAAAATAAATGATCAATAATGACACATTTAGTAAGTCTGAGCCATTTATTAGATGACTAAACACTGATTAGAAATCAGGAGATCATTTTAATGTCAGTCCGTAGTTCACTGGGAGATGCCTGTATTGTTGTTTCATGCTTAATGATGCCTGATATCTGTGTGATATCTTGTTTTTGCTGTGTTTTATGGTATTATTTGTGTGAAACACTTGCAAGTTCAATGCAAGTTTCTTTAAACTCTGCTACACAAATAAATGTCAAAGTCATAAACACACCCACAGCCATGTAGGCAGCCGTGGCCTAGTGGTAAGGATCTGGTCTTGTGACCAAAAGGTCGGTGGTTGGACATGACTGAAGTGCACTTGAGCAAGGCACCTAACCCCCTAACTGCTCCCCGGGCGCCGGTGGATAAGAAGTGCCCACTGGTTCGGGCACAAATTCTCACAGCCTAGTGTGTGTGTGTGTGTTTCACTGCACAAATGGGTTAAATGTGGAGGTCAAATTCTGTTGTGTGAAAAATCACATTGGTTGATCTTAATATTAATCTCTTAATCTTAAAACAAGAATATGAAATGATTTAATGACTGAATGACAATCCTGACAACAAATGTTACATACATTTACATTTATACACATTACATTTGAGGTTGATGGTCAATTAATATGTCTTAATTTTCACACTAACAAAAGAACATGATGAATTCCTTAACCATCACTGCTGACATCCTTGACAGAATATTGTGGCTTAGATGCAATGCGATATAGAAAAAGCAGGTGCTCTATTTGATCTTTCTTTATTTCTTCGTATTGCATATGCTTTGATCAGTAAGAAATGACTTGCACCTACCACCAATTAGTATAAGTTTCATTGTTTGAATGCTTATTATGGTCTAAATTCTATGATACATAAATATTCTACAAGTACATGATACATACATACACATTGCTTTGGAGATTGAATAGGTTGATAGTCGCATATGGTAATTACATACACAGGGTACATTGACATTCTTGACAGAATATTGCACCTTAGCTGCTTAAGTGTTTGGCCTTGGGTGCTTATTCTCACAAGTAATCACCATCTCTTCATTTCAGCACCTAGACTGAGCCTGCCTGTACCTGTAAAATAACACTTTTATGAATTAATTAGCCATCGTTACGGAGATCCTTAATGTAATATTATACAGCCCCACATTTAAAAACAGAATATTGTGGAAAAAGTTAATTATAAATTGTTATTTTTATATGTATTATGCATTCAGTGACATTTCAAGCCTTTTTATTTTACTGTTGATCAGTATGGCTTACAGCTCATGAAAATTAGAAATCAAGAACATCAATTGATTAGAATATTTCATTTGGATTTTGAATAAATTACTATTAACACAGTTATCAACTATTATCAACATTAAAACAAAAAAAGGCTTGAATTACTGCATGTCACTTTATATGTAATGAATAGAAAATATATTACAGTTTAGCTTCCTGAAATAAATTATGAACATAAATGAACGTTTTCTCAGTATTACAGATTTTGGAGATGCCCTAGTACATTATAGTGCACCCACACAGAGGAGCTGCTATATTCTGTGAAACCTCCATCACAGCCCCATTTCTGTCTTGTCCACCTGCCTTTTGTTTATGTTTATGTTGTCAATGTACTACTTCATGTCTCTGCCCACATCTTGCCCCATCAAGTCTTATCATTGTACTCACCTGTGTCTTGGGATTCCACAGCCCTGGTTCCCCATGTCATGTTTAGCTACATTTGGTTTAAATGTTTCCTCATGTCACACAGTCTGCATCGGTCAAAGTATTGTCTACCTCTGTTGTCGATCTTGTGAAGTTGCCATGTGTTAGATCTCAAAGATGTTTCACAGCCAAGTATCCTTGTTTATTTCACCCCCTGCATCTGACTCCTTTATTGCATACAGCATAGGTTTTGATTGGTATGAACCAACTTGCAACTACTGTGATTCTATTATGCTCCTTTAAGGCTTTATTGTCTTAACTGTGTGTAATATGAAATGCTACAACAATTGCAGGATAATCCTGGCAAAAATCACATTACTGTAACATTCTCTAGTCTGTTCATTTCACTACATGGTTTCTGTTTACGTGTTGTTCATTTACCTGTGGTCACCGTGTTCTTGTGTTTACTTCCTGTCTCCACCTCTGCCACACCCACCTTGTTACTTTTGCTGCATTCCAGTTGTACTCGGATGTCGGAATTTCTGAGATCCGACTTGTAAATTTCAAATGGAATGCCCAGTGATGTCAGAATTCCTACTCAGAACCTCGGAGCAACTCCACCAACTCCGACAATAGAATTTAAGATGGCTGCTACTCGCATCAACAGTAAGTAAACACTCTGCTAATTTTACTGTTTATAGTAGTTTTGTAGTATTTATTTCACATTTAGTCAGTTGTACATGTAGCACAATTCAATGTTTATCCATGAACATGCTGCATCACTGTATGCACAAAATACTGTGTAGGGCATTATCAACTAGTATTGCTAAAAATGGCTAGTGATGGCATGAGAAACGTACGAACCACTACATGTTCAGGGTTTCCAACTTCAATTGGGAAACTGGAATGCTGTCAACTAGGACATGACATCACTCCCAATTCCAGGGTAAATGGAATGCAGTGTATGTTCACATGTCGATTGTTGCACAGACCTACACGATGTTCACCTTATGATAACTTTGTCTATATGTACTCTTTCTGTCCTAATGTCCTGGTCTGGTATTTGTTGAAGATTGTCAAAGTTTGTCATATCTATTCTCTACTTCATATTGATCTTGTTTTGTATTTGTTATTTCATGGTTTCTTTTCTTTTTGAAAAAAAAAAAAAAAAAAAAACACGTGCCTGTACATGCATCCAGCCTTGATTCCTCCCCTGAAGTTGACAGTTACATAAACATTACTTGTAATTTACACATAAATGCAAATTGCTTTGTAGGCTGAACAGGTTGGTCACATATGGTAGTTACAGACACCAGCTATACTGACAGAATATTGCAGTGGAGCCAATTACGTGGCCTTATTTGGGTATTTATTCTCACAGCTAATCTAAGCATCTTCATTTCCACACCTAGATTCAACCTCAACTCTGGATGAAAATTGCACATTATACAATCAATTTCTTGATCCTTTCTTGCATAGATCTCAGGATTTAATTGGTATTAGTTTACTTTATGTTAATTTTATGTGTGTCTGTCTTAATTATGAATACTTACATGAAAACCTAGATGGTAGGATATATCACATAAATATTATATATAAAATAAACAAACACACACATACAGTACACTCTGCTTTAGACATTAAATAGAAGATTGATGTTTACCTACAGTACAGTATTTACCTGCAAAAGGTGTATTGGCATTCTTGACAGAACATTGAAGCTTAGCCACTATTTGGACTTCAGTGTTTTTTACACGGCTAATTAACTTATCTTCATTTCCACACCTAGACTGAATATACTTGTAAGTATAAAATAACACCATAATTAATTAATTAACTATAATTAACCTTTTCACATTCCTTCCTAATTCCACACCAGCAGCAGCTTATTAAGGCCAGGGTGATGCAGACAGGGAAGGGATGCACCAGAGCAGTCTGCAAGTTATTCATTATACAGTCTAGACCCCTTTTCCCCTCGTCTCACACACACATAAACACACAGACACACAGACATGCACCCTCTAAGCAGACAGGAGGCTGATTAGTTGGATATGTGACTCTGCCACGTGAGTGATGGTGTCAGGGAGCGAGAGTCTTGTCTCCCAGATGACATCATCAAAGGGATGCTTTATTTGTCTTGATGAGGAAGAAATACCAGTTCTCCAGCTCCGGGGGAAGCTACGGTGATGTCATCAAGCTAACACCCAGTGTGTCTGCCTATCTCTACAGCTGCCAGAAGCTATATGGCACAGAATTAACTCCACAACGGAACTGATCTGCTTATAGCTTATCAGTTCCAAATGCACCTATAGATAGAATTTCCATTTCTGCATATATTCAATCCTATAGTGGTGTATACATTACCAATTTAGTCATGTAGTGGCATAATATTGGTTGCAATTTGATACATTTTATTAACATTTTGTACATTAAAATACGTTGCTGCTTGAATGTTTGTGGACCCTTTAGAATTTTCTATATTTCTGCATAAATATGACCTAAAACATCATCAGATTTTCACACAAGTCCTAAAAGTAGATAAAGAGAACCCAGTTAAACAAATGACAAAAAAATATGATACTTGGTTATTTATTTATACAGGAAAATGATCTAATATGACATATTTTTTAGTGTCATGTGAGCAGCATGCAGTTCTTTTCTCCTGATCAGGTGGTGAGGTGGTCTGAATGGAAATCTGCTTTTTTTGGCAGCTTTGAACACTTCCTCCTGTACTGTGCAATGCTACATTATGCATGGATTGTTGTACAATTGTCAGGGTGAAAAAAACAATGTCCCATGTAGTGTCCACAAGGATAAATGATTTAATGTCTCACTGCAGTGATGGGCACTGGTGGAGACGGCTGGATGGGCGCCGGCCTCTACTCCGACAGCCATGGATGTTAGTTGTCAGAAATGAACACCCATCTACCTGTACTGTAATTGTGCATTTCAATCTTTTTACACAGACTGAGGTATATTTGTATATCTTCATTAGTATTAAAGTTATTCACAGTCATTTTGGTAAAGAAGCAAACAGGACATCCTGTACTTGCCTCATTGTTATTCAAGTTGCTTTATAACAGTGTCTAAATAAATGTGGATGTAAATATGCTTTAGCCTTTGAAAAATATCATTTTGGTATTTAATCTCCAAGCATTACTTGACATTTTAGACTATTGATTCAGACAGATTTAGTTTTAAGCTTATCTAGTTTGTCAATATGTGATGGAGCACTTGCAGCAAGAATGCAGGAGAAAGAGGTTTTCAATTTTCTCTGTGTTTGTTTACTATCAAACATCACTCTCCTCCAGCAGTTTCCACTGGGAGTGCCACTTCCGATGACAGGAATGATATGAAAGCTCTTCTACGCCTGTGTCTGGTGTTTACAGTGTTTTGCTCTTGAATAATATCTTGAGTCACAGAGAGTGCATGGCCCATGCCTGCACAGTTCCTACTGCAAGAAGGCACATGCAGATTTCACGCGACACTGACTGCCTTTGTCCATTCAAGCAGACGTCTTCTAGCAGGGCCACTTTTGTCTGGCCCTGACAGATTTATCAGTCGCCCTTTTGTGGAGGCCTTTTTTCCCGCCCCCTTTTTTTCACCTTCTACATCCAGACTGGAAACAAACACATGTGGCCCATCAAGATTATCCGCTGGCCAAGATGTACAATGAGTCGCATTTAAGTGCTGAGTCTTAAAACTGCTTTGAGGCATCAGATCGTAAGGCACAGGTTGAGAAAAGCAAGAAAAAAATGATGAATTTGTTTAAGGCAAGTGCTTGGCCCAAAAATAAAGGAACAAAAAACAAAGCTGCACACTTTCATTATCCCGGGCCTAATGATATGCGATTGGATAGTTAATGAAGTTCCCGAGTGCCATGTAGCTCCTGTCACCATAGCAACCGCTGCCCGCTGCAAACCAGTTGCAGCAATAGTCTACATTTGGGGAAGAATGGAAGACTGACATAACGTGGTCCACCAAGGATGATTGCTAATCTATTTATAGTCACTATGAACAAAGACTGTGTCCTAACTTGCTCCTTGTATTTCCACAAATTGACCATTAAAGTCAATCTTGTTATTTAGAGGCTGGACAAATAAGGCAAGCTATCATATTTGCTGGCATTGTATTTCAAATAAGATAGCCTCGATGTGATGCACTGTGTCTTATCTTGCATGCTATAAATATGTGAATTGGACCCATGTGTAATTGGTAGCTAGACAGAATTGCACCAGTTATCCTTCACTCTAAAAGTGTTACATTCTTGTGTCATATTTTCCAGAGGAAAGCACACAAAGAACTGGGGAAATTGTGCTCAAATGGCAGGCTCATCCGATCTTCTGTCTGAATAGAGCTACACTGAGAGCCATTGTGTAGAAACAAGGCGAGAGGTTGGGAGAGAGAGGAAGAGAGAGAGACACAAGAGGGGTTGGCAAACTTTAAAGGCATGTATCAGACAGCAGGCTCTGACCATGTGATTCTGACTGATAACTGTGTCATTATGAGATCATCCATCTGATTAACAGTGTTTCCCATCAGGATCCATCTGATAGTGTTTCCCATAAGGATGAACTGCGTGCAGAGTCATGCAGTGAGCTCTCGGAATATTGATCACACTCATGACTATTGTATTTGCTCTTGATGAAGCCAAGTCTGGGTTTATCACAAGTGTTACTAAAACATGAGCTCACAGCAGCACCTATCCTTCCTGATTCATATTGCCAGGTGTTCTGATACAACAGATGTAATATCTCAGCGACAAATTCTGGCACATCACTTAAAAAGCCATTAAAATAATTTCAGTTTGACTTGTCACTTCATAAATGTCACTGTGGTGGTATGAGTGAGAGCTGTGAGAGCCAGAGGACATATATGACGACTGTCTGTCCATCACAGTAAAAAACTGCACAGTGCAAGAGCTAAGCTATCTTAATGACTGCAGGCGACACTAGAGAGGTGTGAATGTGAGGTCAGTGAGAGGGCTTGTCACTCAGCCCAGAGACAGAGCTGGATCATTTAAATAAATACATAATTAATATTGTTTGAATAGCCAAATGACAAAACATTTCATCATTATCAAGAATTATATTATTATACAATGTTGACAATAATGTATTGATATTATGTTACAAAAAGAAAAAATTAAACGTCATGCTAAGCTGAGAAATTCAATTGAGGCAGTGCAGGCTGTACTGATGCATTTTAGCATGAAATGCCATCATAGGTATTATTATTCAAACATCCATCATGATAGTATGTAACATACACCCTCTTCACAAATCCCAGAATGTACCGCGCAACCAGCAACATCCGGCTCACCATTTTGTCTTGTTTATGTCTGTGCCAGCTACGCTACATACACTGTTTACAACTTTATTTGGTTAGTAAATATTTACGTGATATCTACTAGCTTTTGTAACTATATGCAGATAATATTTCTTTGGATATTAAACATCATATCTTGTTGTATCAACTTGTATTTTCAATTTATGCAGTGGGTTTTTAGTGTAAACACGCTGTTGCAAGCTATCGTGTTGCATGCTATCAATTCAATGTAGGCCAGTGTGGCAAGCAGCGTGATAATGTAGCTTAGTATTGATAGCATGGTGAACCGGTGAACCAGATGTCGCCGGTTGCATGGTGCATTCTGGGATTTGTGTAGAGGGTGAATACAGGGGTTAGACAATGAAACTGAAACACCTGTCATTTTAGTGTGGGAGGTTTCATGGCTAAATTGGACCAGTCTGGTGGCCAATCTTCATTAATGTCACATTGCACCAGTAAGAGCAGAGTGTGAAGGTTCAGTTAGCAGGTAAGAGCACAGTTTTGCTCAAAATATTGCAATGCACACAACATTATGGTGACATACCAGAGTTCAAAAGAGGACAAACTGTTGGTGCACGTCTTGCTGGCGCATCTGTGACCAAGACAGCAAGTCTTTGTGTCTAAATATTATTGAGCCACTTTGGGGTGTTTTGGAGGAGCGAGTCAGGAAACGGTTTCCTGCACCAGCATCACGTAGTGACCTGACCACTATCCTGCAAGTAGAATGGCTTAAAATTCCTCTGACCACTGTGCAGGACTTGTGTATGTTATTCCCAAGACGAATTGACGCTGTATTGGCCGCAAAAGGAAGCCCTACATACTAATAAATTATTGTGGTCTAAAACCAGGTGTTTCAGTTTCATTGTCCAACCCCTGTATGTGTACACAAAAGCCTTTCTATGAAGAGAACTGATGAAAAATTGTTGAAAACTCTGCTTTTGCAAGTCTGTTGCTGGGATGGTTCTCAAGTCACCGTTAAACATAAATCTTAGAATGGTTTGCTTACATTGCAAGCCTATTTGGCCGATTTTCTAATGACTCAACCAGTTAAATGCGGATTAAAAGGAAAAAACACATGTTTTCTCTATTTCTGTTCAAATTGAGCCATGACTCAGAAAGCTGTGCTTGTGGAAATCTCCCAGGCATTTCCTGCACTAGAGGAGTTTACCTGTGTGTGTGCTTATTCATCTTGTTGGAATGACATCACTGTTTCTAGAGAATTTTCCAGAAAACAGTACAATGTTCACAAAAGATAATTGGATACAGAATCCTTTCTCTACAAAGCCAACAGGAATTACCCTTCAAACAGATGTCTGTGATTAATCTGATCACATATATGACCGTGAAACTGATGTTCACAGTGCATTTCTGCCTGAATTCTGAATTCAACCTTGAATTTCCAATCTTTTCAATATTTCTATAAGAATTTATGTATAAAAAAAGTCTATTTTTATTCCATTATAACTGAAAGTGAAAAACATTGTTATCCTCTTTGCAGCCACAAAGTTGATCCTATCCTCTATTTTACCACATTTTAGCTAGTTAGCTGGTTAAAGTTAACAATTGCTAACATTACTGTTAGCTAATATTCTAACTTCAGCAATGCCGGTCCCAAGCCCAGATGAAAAAGGAGGAGGGTTGACGTCAAGCCCTGCGACAGGCCGGCCGATACTCATCGTCGCATCTATATGCATTCACTCAACAATGCGAAATGCATGCAAGCTGACCCTGCGCTAGTGTGGGATTAAGGCAAAGACAAAGAAGAAGACTGTTAGCTAATATTCTCATCTGAATGTGTGTCCTTTGAATGGCTTTCAAGTGTGCAACATGTAAATGTGAGTTGATGATCTGAAGGTCATAAGTGGTGGTAAGTGGTGTTGGATCCCTGGATGCAATTTTCTCACCAGTGTCCATTTCATCTTCTCTCCTTTGACTCCACACAGCAGTGAAACTTACCCTGGCTTTACAGCCTATTTAGCTAATGTCATAATTGCTTTCAGACTTGTCTATACAGTATCTCCCTGACCTCCTCCCTCCTTGCACTCTTAGCTCCCAATTATACCTCTTTTTTCACGGAGCCCAAACATATAGGGCAAGTATACCCAAGATCATTCATATTGATTTTCATCTTTTACCATTTTAATTAGTTTGCTGGCTTAAATTGTGAACCTGGCCCCATAGACTACCTGTATTGATTCCCTGTACACTTCTCTAAATCATTTGCCTCTGTATCCACAACAGCTTCTTTCCCCCTGAGCCCACTGTTTGGCTTGTTACTAAACATCTAGGTGGTGTCTGACAGGTCAAGCAAGCATTTGACTGAAATGTGGCAAAATCCAATCTTGGTTTCCTCCAGGGAGAATGATTCTATCACCACATCTTGAGTCACCACTGGGATTTGAGGCCAAACAGCAAATAAAAAAGAAAACAGCATAATTTTTATCTAGTAGAAATGTGCTTGTGCTTCCTGTAGCATGCCTGGGGGACCATATTGAATTTGTGAAGAACAGTAGGAAGGACATCTGTCTACACCCATTGTGAAATGTTATTACTTTTTATTAACAAGTAGTGCTACATTCATCAAACGATAAGACTTGATATGTGTTATCAACCTAGATTGGCCGCCTTTTCAAGAGCTTGTGTTCTATTGTGTTCCACTGAGAACCAGTATGGAGATGCAGGTCCCTTCACAGTGTACCAGTGCATGAGAGAACAGTCAATTATTTGCTTGATCACACCATCATTGTGTAGCAGTCATCCATTGAGAAATGCAATTATGTTATGTTAAATTTCCACAGTGGAGCTACAGACAGCTCCTCCATGAACAGCACCCAGAACATCTTTTTTGTGTACTCTCTGGAGACATGTTGACATGGTAAATTGGCACCAATCACCAGCTGGACTTCTTCAAAACTAAGACATGCTTTTTACAATTCTGTTCAATCAAACCGAAATGTTATGAAAATATTATGAAAATGCTTTGCTTCCATTTCAACTTGTTAGAAGGCTTTTCATTCATGCCTTTCCCTTAGTGAGGCCATCATTAACAGTGAATGACTTTAGTGGCGGTTTCTTGCTGGTGAGGAATAATTTCTCTAGGGATTACACATCCTTCTCTCCTATGGCTGCTGAAAACCATTTCCCTCAACCACCTACTGACATTAATTGTGGACCAGTCACCAGTTACAGCCCTGCCCTGACTGCAGATCTCTCAGTGATGAGTTCCCTCAGCGAGCCTTAGGATAACATGTGCACCTTCTGTGATATTTGCTTGGATCTCCTAGCAAAATATTAATGTCTGGAACACCTGGCGGGGGATTATAAAGAAGTGGTGTATAAAGCTGTGATATTAGAATGACATGGTTATCAAAGGAGTTCCCCAGTCAATAGCCTATCACACAAAGATCACGGATAAGATATAAATGGCATGGCATGGTGGCTAAAGATAAAGCAATATGTCATGCTGTTGGGTTTTCAACAGTGAGCAGGACTGCATGGCCCTTCATTTAAATGTTCATGTTCCTTTTAAGCCAATCTGTTTCCTGGTTTCTTAAAAATAAATTTCAAAAGTTCATCCATCCAAATGCTAGTGTGTGTTTGTTTTAAATGAAAATGTGACTATAATAAAAGGATATAATGAATGTTTTGACATTGTGGGGACATTTAGCTGGTTCCCATTAGGAAAAAAAATATTTTATACAAAAATGCATATTTTTATTTTTATTTTTTAAAATGCAAAACATTTTCATTTTAGTTACTGATGTTACAATTAGGATTTGGCTTAGTTGAAAGCAGTGTTGTTCGGATACAGATTCGGATAGAGATACCCCACAAAGATAGTTTTACAAGACTGCATGTGTGTGTTTGTGTGTTTTGCCCTTTTTGTGTCTCTAGGCAATGTGAGGTTTGAAGACTTCACTCTGGGGACCAGCATGCTTTCAGCCTGATGAATCAAAATCCACCCATGTTTCACTACCAGTCTGAGAGCAAAGAGACAGATAGAGAGAGACACATACAGAGAGAGAGAGAGAGAGAGAGAGAGAGAGAGAGAGAGAGAGAGAGTGAGAGAGAGAGAGACAGAGAGACAGAGACGTGAGGGAGGGCAGTGTTCCAGACCAGTGCTATTCTATTAGTCTTCCTAAAACCCACTTCAAAAGGTGCCTAATGGTAGATGACACACAACACAGTAATCCTTCTTGTATTCTGAATCTTTTATCAATTGTTAACTTCAGATCAACAAATTAAAGTTTCAGTCGTATATTTTAGTTTGGATTAAATATTGTGGTACATCAGTATCCAATTTCTGAGCAAGTACTGCTATAATAATAAATGCCATGTTATATTTATTTTGTTTTGTCAGTGGAATGTAGAACTTTGTAATTATTTTACATTTTTTTAACTACTTGCATTTTATTTTGTGTAAACATTCAATGACAAGTAGACCATTAGCAATAAACCAATATTAAGTGAATTTTAATTTTTTTTTACCTTTCAGAGGCACAAGGATTTCTTGCAACAGCTCTTATTTATACATCTGCCTCATAAAATATGGAATACTAAGCTGTTGAATCTACTACCAAGTAGATCAGATTATTTCAAAGCTCCCCAGGATGAGGATTTCAGACTGGTGTTTCTCTGGTGTATTGCATTGGGAAGTGAACACAAGGTCTGATATAGAATCAGCAGGCAGAAAACAGGCTGCATTTTTACTTCCACATCATTTATTCTCATTATGCAGCCCTCAGGATATCAATGGAAGGATCTCTGCCCTGTGGAGACAGCAGATATAGAGAGAGAGAGAGAGAGAGAGAGAGAGAGAGAGAGAGAGAGAGAGAGAGAGAGAGAGAGAGAGAGAGAGAGGAAGTGGAGAGCTAAAAGGCATTATTCTATTTAAGCTGAACTGGTAACTGGTGAACTTTGACACTTAGGACTGAGTTAGTGGCTATTTGCTAAAGGAATACTGATGCCATTGGTTCATTCCTGCATTAGTAATCTTCAGTGCATAACAGGCTTTGGCTGGGAATAGTTCTAAAGGAAGCATTGTTAGATGAGAGAACACCCAAAGTGTTTGATGACTGAAGTTATTTTTTAAATCAGTCAGAATCTCTTAATATATATTATGTTAAATATATCAAAAATGACAATGTTGTAGTGGAATCAAATTGCTATCTAGATTAAGAACCATCACTATTAACAGAAAATATATCTAAGGGTACAAAATGGTTTGCAGGTGCTTTGGAGTCTAAATTAAATGAACTGTACAGGAATTGCTGTCATTTTCTCTATACATAATACCACGACTACCTCTATAGTCATTTATTAATTGATTGAAAAAATGAACATAATTTTAAATAATCTCAGGCAAAAGTGCCATGTTCAGTACTTTATTTTAAATTGGACAGGAATCACCAGATACTGGGTTGTCTTCTGTGGTTGTACTTTGCTGGGCATGTATTAGTTAGTTTAGGCTTTTAAATAGCTTTTTGTGGCACTTTCATTCTTCTCTTTAGGGAGTGAAATTCACTAGGAAATCAATATAAAATCAAATCAAAATTTATTAAAACATTCCAGTTTTGCCCCAAGAACTCACGCACACCCAGTTATTTTAGCAGAATGTTTGAGATAGTTATCCTGCATCAAGATTATATACAAATCCATCCAAATTGTTGAGACATGGATGGACATTTTATTAAAAATAAATGCTACTGCTGTCTGTATACTGTACTAGTGTACTAGTATATCTGCCTTCCAGTGGCAGTTATACTAGTACATGCCCAAGTCATTACACTACCACCACCATGTTTCACAGATGAGATGCTTTGAATCATCAATTCATTAATTTGCATCATACATATGTTTTCACATTTTAACAATATATGAAACAACTGACTTTGACATGCCCAGTGTTTTTTTTACTTTCTGATTGATTGATTGATTCTGATTTATCAGTTAAATGATTGCCTGCTTTAATTCTTAGAAACATCAGATGACAAACACGGCAGCTGTTGGTGCAAATGCAACATGCAGTCATCCCTACATTTTCACTCTTTCTAGGTAGTCAGGAAATAACTGAGCAGCTAACTGTGTAATTACTTCAGGTTCCCTAAAGTGAAAGGGTTTTGTGTGACAGTTTAAAATCACCTCATGTAGCCCAGCGTACCCGCAAAATAAAGTTCACATTTCACATTTTAGTTTCGTAGTGATTGCTTAATTAAATGCAGTGTTTTGGAAGACAAAATAAACACACATCTTTTAGTCTCTCATTTAAGATTTTTCCTAGATACAATGTGTCAAATTAATTGAAGTCAAATATTCAACATTTGCGCCAAATATCTATTGTTAATTACACTTCCATCAAACATGAGTTGACAGGTTTCTATTAAGACTTTCACAGCATAGTTGTATAATTCCCATAATGCTTCAAAACAATCTGAAAGCTTATGTTTGGTTTGTGTAGAACATATATAGCCATACTGAGATCCTGTTATCTACACTCGTCCAGCTGTGACGCATCATGAATTGCTGGACAACCCCCCTCAATTTTTTCTTATCACGTGTCTATCTACTATAGTTTCACAGGCTGAGGCTAGAAATCATTCTCTCTGGTTCTGGAGTGAAACCCTGCGTGTGACAGGTGTCCTCAGGATGCCAATAAATCAATTTAGATTTGAGAGTTCCCTTTGAGGAGTAGGTAGCCTCATAAAAAGCTCCAATTACATTCTGTGGCTGGCAAATGCCATCTCGTAAGCCCTCTCAATAAGATTAAATTGGTCCAAATTAGATTAGTTTTGATTAGCTCTGCTCGTTTGCTGTCTCGGACATATGAGAAGGACCCATGGAATGAGCATGACTCATGTGCCCTAGTACTTCAATTTGTCCCTGCTGGACTTCTATGTTAGCAATAAAAAGGTCTTTGCATATTACAAAGTAACTAGAAGAGACTGATGTACAAATCAACAGAGTCTTCTGCCAATGCTGCACAAAATAGTCTGAAAATCGAGTGGAATTTATGAGCAAATGCAGCTGCAGCATCTTTTACAAAGCTTGGGCTATGAAGAACTGTTCACACCTCCTTGTGGGCTATTACCATGATAATGCACAGTGTAACCAAACGTGAAGGTCAAAAGGTTAGCATTCTTTTAGCTTTTTGTGCCTCAGGCAGGACGATGAAGAAGAGCTGCTGTCTGAGGTGCTGAAATGCAGCAAGAACCGTACACAACCATATACTTGTACCACAGGCTATCAGTGTATATAATGCAGTAGTTTTCTGTAGAAAGTAAAATAAATCACAACACAACCTTCCCTAAAACTAATCTGCAATTTTAAAACCATTCATAACATCAACTTCTTCAAACATCTGAGGTCTAAACGTTTGTACATGCTCTTCCAGTGTCTTGCAATCCTTTTATTTTAATATGTAGAGACTTTCTTCCCTCTTTGATGCAATAACATCCCTCTTCTGGGAAGACTTTATTCTAGACGTTGGAACATTGCTGTGAGGATCTGATTGCATTCAGCCACAGGAGCATTACTGAGGTCATGATCAATTAGTTCTGGATCACAAACACCACTCCACCTCATTCCAAAGGTATTGGATGGAGCTCATTCACTTCAGATGCAGCTACACAGCTCTGCAACCTTAATGTCTCTTTGACCAAAGCTTGGTATTGGTCAGGTGACCTTAGGCTCCTGTTTGAATGTCCCATTCTACTGGTGTTGCTTTTCTAAGGAAAGCTGTGTGTATGCAGTTGAAAAACTATATCTTCAATGAAGAAGAAAGACTCACTATTTAGAATAAGTGGCATATGGACCTGTAGTGTCACTGAGGTTTAGTGAGTGAATTCACAAGTTAACCAGATACATGTTGTGTGAAATCTCAAGAAAACACTCTTAGATAGTTCTTAAAAGCTCATTTAGTCAAAAATGGTTCTATATAGAACCATGAACACTCAAAGAACACAAAAGGTTCTTTGCATGGTGAAAGGGTTCTTCAGATTAATGAGGAATGTGCTGTAGATGGTTCTACACTCTTAAAAACGATGGTTTGTCAAGGGTTCTTTAGTAAAGAAAATGGTTCTACATAGGGCCATTAGCACTTAAACAACTCTTTGCATGATCAAAGGGTTCTTTCCATGGTTAAAAAGGTTCTTCAGATTGATCGGCCGTGGCCTGGTGGTTAGGGGTCTGGTCTTGTGACCGGAAGGTCGCTGGTTTGATCCCCAGTCAGGTCATGACTGATGTGCCCTTGAGTAAGACACTTAACCCCCAACTGTAAGTCACCCTGGATAAGAGCATCTGCTAAATTTATTGTAGATGGTTCTATATACAAGTAGAACTTTTATGTTCTATATAACCCTAAAAATGGTTCTGCTGTAATTACAATGTCAAATTTGTAATAATAGAGGAACCATTTTTGGTGCTATATAGAATCATTTTCAGAAAAGTTCTATATAAAACTTAGTTAGTTCAATATATAGAATAATTCTATACATTTTCAAAAGGTTTCTTTATAGAACCACATACAACACATTCCTCGCCAATTTGAAGAACACTTTCACCATGCAAAGAACCTATGGGTTCTTTGAGTGTTCATGGTTCTGTATAGAACCATTATCTTTACTAAAGAACCCTTGAAGAAGCATCTCTTTTAAGAGTGTATTATGCTTATACTAATGAGAAATGTACGTATTTCTTGCTGATTGTGGCCAATGGGAGACAATATACTAGTGCATCTCCAAAAATGTGAATATTGTGAAAAAAGTTCATTGTTCATAAATCCATTTAAAAAGGTAAAAACTGTCATATGTTGTATTGTTATTATATGTAAAGTGATATATTTCAAGCCTTTCATGCTGTTTTCATTTTGATACTGTTTTAATAGTAATTCACTCAAAATCTAATGTAATAAATTGAAACTCTGGAGTCCTGATTTTATAAGTCATTAAAAATGTTTCAACCTTCAGTTTATGTGTAATAAGTGTAAACTATGATAGTTCACCTTTTAAAATTAAATTCTGAACACAAACTTTTTCAGGATATTTTATTTATTTATTTATTTATTTATTTATTTATTTATTTATTTATTTATTTATTTATGTGATGATGTAGTAACAAGGCAGAGGACACACCTGATAATCTCCTGTTCCAAAACGGGTAAATATTTGATAACATGTCGTTGTCTTAGTGCAGAAACACTGTATTCTGTGTAGACCCCCTTCCCCCAGCCCAGCAGCTCAGTCCTCCTCCCCGCTCTCATGGATAATGTGGCTGTCACTGGGGGTGTGTTAACCCGGTCACACTGGGCTGAAGTTGTGGAGGGGCTTCTCGGTTGCCATGGATTTGTAAAAGCTATTGACGGTGATCGGGTCTGTTTCACTCAGAGCCTCACTGAGGAAAACTGAGGACTTTCTGCTTATTTTTTGTGAAGGGAAACACGAGCGAATCTGGAGTGAACCGCTCTGGTGCCACTTTCACTGCGTCGTTCACACACCGGCACTGCTCGACTGCTCTTCAAACGGCTCAACTGCTCCGAAAGGTAAATGTGTGTGTTTGCCTTGGCTGTGTCGTACATGTCTGATATTAGTTTTGAACGAAAAACACTTTTCTGAGCTGTTTTTGTACGGTTTTACCTGACAGGTAATTTCCCGCCCGTTTCTGTGACACTTCTCTTGTTTTGGTGAATGAGGCGTAATTAAAAAGTAGCTAAGCACTGCGGACTTGTTATTTAGCATACAAGCTAAACATGAACGCTGTATTTTTTTGTTATAGTCGCTGTATTTTTCGCATTGTGATGGTGTGCAGGTCTCTCAGCTTCAGTCCATTAAGTCAAGAAGTGGAAATGATCTAAATGACAATCTTTCTTAACATAAATAGACATTATTTTTTAAATAACATTGTCAAGATTTAGCTTAGAAATGACCAAGTTTTAGCTGAGTTTCCTTTCTCAAGCAGTGCTCCTGTATAAACATTAATTTCTCATTCATCTTATTTCATTCAGTCAGTATCATATCACGTCTGCTCATTCATCTCAATGCTCCATTCAAATATCATTTCCTCATTGTGCTGCTTGTGTGAGCATCATCTCAGGCATCTCCAAAGAGTGTAGTCTCCTACTGTAGTCACCTTGAAAAGTCTGTCCTTGATTGGCCTTTCATGGAGACAAACCACCCCAGGCACACTTTTGCCTGATGTTTGGTTTGTTCCTCTCCAAACCTCTTTCTGTTTGGAGCTTTAGAAGGAGAGGAAGTCTTTTATGTGGATAGATGCATCACAAGCAAGTGTTTGGACACCATTACCACTAATGCTTCTGGTTGAGGTAGAGGAATCCATTTCCAATAGGCATTATGTGGATAAACCTGATCTCTGTGGCTTTACTCAAATGATACAAAATTAAATTAGCGCAGAGAGATTGTGTCATGGCAGCAAGATGAGTTACGCCAATTTAATGACAACAATTAAAGTCGCATTAGAGTCAGCAGGCGTGTTACTGTCAGGCTGTAGTGCTTTGAGACTTTGTAATTGAATTGGGCTGGATGAAGCTGCAGATGATCCATTTTACCCACTGGTTCAGGGAATAGTGAAGACAGTTATGAGTCAGAATCTCCTGCATTGATGCAGTCCAGAGTCTATTTTGGTGTAAAAATGGATGAGGATGACAGCTAGACTCTGATTTGTTGCAAACAGAGGCCAGATTTTCTGTGTTAAACCAGATGTCTTTGCAGTTCTAATGTAATGTATGATTACAAACTGTGAACGCTAAAAAATAATCCTTTATTTCACACTGAGATTTGATTTCAAAGGAATGATGATCAAATAGTCTTAACCAGAAAAAGAGCAAAAGATGAAGACTGGGTTAATCACAAGTTGACACAGATGGTTGTTCACCTTTCTAGGGAATTGGATCTAGCTTGTTTTATTTTAGGTATTCCCTCTTTTATACATTAATGGTTCAAAAATTAAATCATCCTGTAGTCTCGTATTTTCTAAATATAGCTTACACAAAGAGCTAGCATCTTGATCACAAATTTACTCCAAGATAACTGAGGTTTATTAGACCATATATTCAGGCTTAATGGCTATCCCAAAATGGACTCGCTGATGACCCGAGTGAATGTTTATGTGCCAAGTTGTGCCTATTCAGGCCACTAGCGCCCTGTAGAGAAAATTAGGACAAATTCTTCTCGGCATCCCCCGACTAATGAAACTCAGTAATTGGACAAACTACAGTTTTACCACTCCATGGGGAAATGTCAGCCAGGCCATTCAATGGGGCAGTGTCATAGTAGTTTATGATAAACATGGAATACTACATTCATTCATTATGCATGGCCTTAAAGTACTCATCCTATACAGACAAAGAAATATTTTTTGCTATACTGACATAAAACAGTACTATGTAAATATAGTAAAAATTTCAAAATGCACTTTTCACTCCCCTTGCCTGCATGTCACAGACCTATACCTATTACCAATAGCTCATAGCTAGTCCATAGTGCGTGTATATATATATATATATATATATGTATGTATGTATGTATGTATGTATATATATATATATGTATGTATGTATGTATATATATATATATATGTATGTATGTATGTATATATATATATATATGTAT
>BRDA01006681.1:42561-115179 GCA_036984385.1 Crenuchus spilurus
TGTTTCTCTCTCTGTCTCTCTGTCTCTCTCTCTGTTTCTCTCTCTCTCTCTCTGTTTCTCTCTCTCTCTGTCTCTCTCTCTCTGTCTCTCTCTGTTTCTCTCTCTGTCTCTCTGTCTCTCTCTCTGTTTCTCTCTCTCTCTCTCTGTTTCTCTCTCTCTCTCTCTCTCTCTCTCTCTCTCTCTCTCTCTCTCTCTCTCTCTCTCTCTCTCTCTCTCTCTCTCTCTCTCTCTTCCTCTCTCTTCCTCTCTTCCTCTCTCTCCCATACACTCCCAGCATAGTGAATAGCCTTCAGATCAGGCTTTGTACGACGTGATTGTCACACGCTTAATGAGCTTCTTTGCCAGGCGAGAGGCTTTGGCAACATATGTCTCCCCCGTGCATCCCATATGCAGCTCTGTGCACCAGCAACACACAGGCAGTTCCCTGGGTCCCTCTCGTCTCACTCTCCTCCACACTCTTCTCACTCCCCCTGTGGGTCTGCGCTGTGTGGCGGAGGCATGGTTATTCTGGAGGCACGAGGGAAGAGCGGAGAATGAAGGGAAGTTCAGTGAGTATTGAGGTTTCTGTTTTTAAGGCTCTGTTTGAGCTCATTCCAAAAGCAGCCTCAGGCTGGGGATTACAGTAGTGGTGTGAGTGTTTCTGCATCTCCACACGTGCATTAGGGACATAGCCGAGGAGGTTTAGGAAGCAGAATAACCAGTTATGCAATTATTAATCCTTAGAAGTTGTGGTAATTGCTGGCAGTTAAAAGAGCATGATGTATTTGCATGTTAATTGTTTGCAGCAAATAGAACTGCACTCTTGTGCAGAAGCATATATTCTGTGTATTTAACCAACAGATTACATTTGAGTTGGTGCATGATTTAGTGATTATGGTTTTGTGGTGAAAGACATTGTTTTTGTCATATTTTTGTCATTTTCAGCATTATAACATAAACATTTGGAGTTACAGGTGATATAGAATGTATAGAACTATATACTGAATCCTAATGAGCACTTATGCACCAGTGCTAATAACTACTGTTAATTTTTTCAAGAACTGCTGTGAAACTACTGTTTAAATTACATAAACAATGAAATTCTGGGCCTGCCAGCAGGTTCTAGAGATTATAGATAGAATGGGTTAAGAGTTATAAAGCACAGTGGATGTTTGTTGTTTTAGCATCTTTTGAGATAGATTTCTTAGAACAAATGAAGTTTACCTTTGGAAGCAGAGCCGTGAATCTCTTTATGTTCTTTATTATAAGCTCGGTTATTGTGAAGCCATGCAGTCGCTCCTTTGTACAAACATTACAATCCTTTACAGTTTTCTGGCTTGGTGGTGACAGTTGTCAGAGCTCTTCCTGTGCTGCTGGACTTTCTCAGGTGGTGTGTTGTAGTAGGAGCAGAAAAAAGGGTAAAAAGGGTAACTTTTTATCTAAACATTTGAATGAGGAAGAAGCACAGAAGGTTGTCCAGAACCAGTCCAACTTTTAAACAGTCTGTCGCAAAGAGTTCATCCAGATGTCACTCTTCATTACAGCAGGAAGTTCTAATTTCTTCATAGAAGCCCTTATATTTACAGACAGGCAGCACAGTGTCTTGCTAGTTAGCATGTTTGCCTCTCAGCACTGAGGTCTTGGGTTCAAGTCCCCATCTGGGTGGAGTTTCCATGTTCTCCATGTTCCATGTGCATGGGTTTCCTCCCACAGTGGACTGTGGAGGTTAGGTGAATTGGTTACTCTAAATGACCCTGGTGTGTGTGTGTGAATGTGTATGTCTGTGTGTATGCGTAGATATGGTTTGGCACTCTGTCCTGGATGATCCCCTAGTGCTTGATACAGTCCTCCAGGTGGACGGTTGCTTCCGGTTCAGAGTACGCTCTGCGCGATTGTCTTCCGCTTCTCACCGGTGTGTTGTTGAGTTCAAAGTGTGTAAAAGGAGTGTATTGATTGTAATGTGTCCTTGGGTATTAGAAAGGTGCTATATAGGTGTAACATTCATTCATTCATTCATTCATTCATAACATCCCTTATTGATCAGTCATTTGTGTAATACACAATCATATCAGAATATTACAATCACCACCAAGAACTTTTCTCACTGCTCCTGTGTTCATTATACAGGTTAACTTGTCCACTGTGGCATGTTGATTCCTGTGTACCACTCACCGGAGTTGTAGTTCCACCCTGGCATCAATGGCCCATGGGGAACCACTGTTATGTCATTGGGAGGCACTCAATGTATGAGTCCATTCTTGGTACACCTTCATTACGGCAGCTCTAGAACATCCCAGGAAGTTAGCCGTTTCCAAGATTCTACCACCCTTCTCCCGGTACCATATTACCATGCCCTTTTGGACATCAGTTACATTGTGTTCTTTACACATGAACCTTTTGCAATCTCCTGCAACTGACTGCTATCCATGTAGGACCACCATGTAGGAGCCCTAGTGGTAGATAAAAAGGTTTGTCAGAAGATAATATGTTGGCTAACTCTGCCAAACTGCACATTGCTCTTAGTACCTACTGGGAGCTAGCGGGAACTCAGACTTTGAAATGGTCAGTCTGCAGTTATTCTCAGTGGCTACAAATATTTGTTTGTATAGATGTAATCACCTAGAGGCAGAAAAAAGCTATAGGTTACTTCCATTCAGTTCAGCACACTGCTACCCAACATGAGCTTTGGGAAATCAACATTTCTCTCTTAGGTGCCAAAAGTAAATTGGGTTTAGGCCTGACGGATAGGATCAGTCAGATCTAGGACACAATATCGTTCTGTCTTGTCCGACTGTGGCTGAGATTCATCCTGGGAGATTGCCAACATCTGTCAAATGTTCTGAATGAGTGTAGTGAGAGTCTTGGTTCAGATAGGTTGGGTCCCACCAAATAACCCACCAGTTTCCCTTAGAAATGGCACCCATAAACATCCCCCTTTCCCCAAAGAAACCCACTTCAGACCACTCCGGCACAGATCACAGCCTAATATAATGATTGTCCTTGGCATGCTGAATCAGGAGCTTCAAAGACAGACAGAATAAGAATAAGATAATAATCATTTCTCCCTGATGCACAGCCAAATCCCTCGCTCTCATTTATTGTACCTGTAATTTTAATGATGCACTTTTTCTCACTTGAGCTTTCTCCAAAACCCACTCGGTTTCCTTTGCCTCTCTTCTCTTTTGCTATCTGTCTCACGTTCAACTTGACAGAACATCTGTGATTGCTGAGCCCTTGAACAGTCTCTTTCATTCTTCACTGCCTTTGCGTGTGACCTTAGCTGTACAGGCAATTTATTATTTTCCCTGATCTGTAATGCCACTTTTTTTCTCCCCGAGCTGACTCGAACAGCACATCTCTATAACATACAGTAAGGCTTAGAGTGTTTGAACTGCCATTTCCAGAACACAGCTTATGAATGGACTCTGCTGGTGAACTTTGAGAAAGCAGTGCTGTTTGCATGGTGCAGATTAGATGCCTGCTGTTTCTTAATGTGCTCAGCAAGTGTCCCATACTTCAGAAAGATGAACATGGTCTTCGCTACAACTATGGCACAGCGGAAAGCTAAACAGCTTGTTAGGAAATGAAAAATTATGGTAAACGTATTTTTTTCCCACTTTAGACAATTTGCAAAGCCAGCAAAGGATGTTTGGGTTTGCCTGCAGTGAGAATTGATGAGCGGCAAGCTTGACCCTTTGCACCTTGAGCGCCCAATCCATAAAATCAAGAACAGCATGTTGCAGGTTACTGATTTGGGAAAAGCTCTGGATTTGATGGGCCGTTTAAATTGCGTTTTGCTGGAGGCCTGGGACTCGTCGATCTCTCTCACCGGTCAGTGTACTTTCACTAGGGTCGCGAGGTCATTCGTCATCCCGTCACCAGGGAGCTGAGGTCAGGAACTTCACTGTTCATTTATTGTGACTGAGGATGTATTCGCCAGCCTCATCGTCTTCCCTACTCCTCTGTCTCTCTCTCCTTCAATCTCTAGCATCATCACCCACTTCATCCATCGCTCTCTTTGTCTAAGTGCTCACCCCAATATATACTTTCATTCCTTTTCTTTCTTTGTTCATCTTTGTGCAATCTGCACCGCCCACTCCAGCCCAATCCCAGTCTCGCTCCACTCGTCTCCAGAGCAGGTTCATGATCCACACCCACGCTGTCCTTTCCCTCCTCCATCTTCATTCCATCTTCTTCAACCTCTCCATCCAGCAGACTATATTTAACAGGTTTGTGACCTGCTCCTAATACATTCCGCTATTGATTACATACGTCGTCTCCATAATAGCTACCTCTATTCCTATTCCCACGCAATAACTTCACTCACTGCTTCACCCACCCACTGGTTTCATTCTTCCACACCTCCTTTTTCCAAAATGCTACCCTCATGTCTTGCCCATCCCCCCATTTCCCTGCAACATGCTTCATGCTAAGGCTCCTGCAGTATTAATGGCTTGGTAATTGAAGCGTTTCCTCTCCGGCACGCGTGTGAAAAAGCAGCGTGAAACGGGGCCAAATTCTCAATTAGACGAGGTTATTATTTAATATTGCTCCCATTTTCTAATCTCATTAACCGGCCTTGTTTCTTGTTTTGCCGCCCCTCTGAAGTTTTAATAATAGATGAACCATGTATGTCTTAGCGCCTGTTGAAGCCACGACACCATTTTACAGTTGGCTTGATGTTTGTTTTAGTCCCACTTGTCAAGGGTTGGAATGGTTTGTCAGTAGCAACAGTGATAACTGGAACACAAAGCAGTCAAGATGAGCTCAGCAGGGGGTTACAAAATTCTCCTAAGGCAGTACATTTGTTCAGCTGTAGATGTTTTAAATTTGATGAGAAGATACTCTTTCCCAATTCTTCATCATTTTTAATCATGGACTAATAAACAGACACTTAAATTGTTTTGTTTATAGTAAAGCAGTCTGCTATAATCTGCTGGAGTCTAAGACCATGAAATCTTATTAAGAAGCTCATTCATTTGAGACTTCAACTCATTTGAAAATAAGAGAAAATAAACAAAACAAGTGATTAAAGTGACTAAATGATGACATGCTATAATTAATAGGAACACAAGGAGCTGAAAGAAAATTGCTAATTGGTCTTTAGTGTTATTAATCCTGACCATGCTTTAATTATGCTGAAGAGATTAAATCAGAATCAGGGGCTTTATACTAAGTGTGAGAGGAATATGAACCCATCCAGACTCCACTCTGTAGAATATTCTAAGCCAGTCTGACAAGACCAGGATTGAGCTAATCCCATTACAGGTCTGCATGGAAAACCAGAACTCCCCATACAACAGGCGATTGAATACTGATCTAGCTCTGGGTTTTAAAGATGCATCTTCTGAAAGTGAAAAATACTCTATGCTGGAGGGTATGCTGCATACAGAGTTGTGAGAAAACAATTTGGGAATAATCTGTTTCTATATAAATGACTCCTAAAATGGTATCAAAGTCATAATAATTAGGGATGTAACCATAATGAACATGTGGGCCACTGCTGACTTTAATACCGTTATGGTAAAGGAATGTTTTATAACCCCATTATACCAGCACTTAGCCATCACCTATAACATCTTTTTAAGGTTGGAGTATACAGAGCAGGGAATTCGAGACCATTCCTCTTTAAAGAATCTCTCCAGATTGTGCAGGTCCTATGTCCTCTCCTGTGGACTCTCCTCTTTAGCTCATCTCACATTTTCTATGTGGTTTAGATTCAGGGACTGATATGCCATGGCAGATTTTTCACTTTACACACTTGTTTTGCCTCATGTATCATTGTCTTGCTTTACATCACAGCACATCTTTTATTAAGACTGAGGTCAAGATTTTGTCTTTATAAAAGATGGTATTTCCTTGAAATTCAAACCCTCCTATGATTTGGAACATGGTCATGCTCTGTGACCAATCAGTTTGAGTTTGGATCGCAGACAGACATGCTGATAAAATTTACTGATACAAATTGGAATTTATTTGCCTTTCAATGACTGCAAGACATCTGGGAGTTCTCTAGTCAGCAAAGCCTAGCCACCCCACCCTTACCCATCCCTTCACCATACTTCAGTTGAGGTTTGGTGATTTTAGTGCTGGCTTTGTTTTGTATCTGTTGACAGACATTGCTCCAGTAGTTCTGTTGGTCTTTAGAAAACTGTAAAAAGCAGCTTTTTTTAGCAGTGATATTCACTAGTGTAAACTCAATTGCTCCCACTGCTCTTGTTTTTTATTTCTCTTGGTGGACTTATGATCACAGGCAATGTCAATTAGAGGTGATGTTTGCAGAACATTATCGGCGGTCCTACTTGTCTGAGTATTCTGTAGTCAGCCATTCCACTGATATTTATGTATTTTTTCCGGTCAGGTTTGTTTTCACACTGCATTTTTACGAGTGCACCAAAAACTTTTATTATGACGCCCACATGCTGTCGTCATCACTTACATGATGTGCATTTTTTTTCCTACACTCGACACTGATTGGTCTGTAGAAGGATGTACATCTGACGCGTTTAAATACTTTTGTATACTTTTAAGTTGCTCCATCATCCAGTCATCTCCGTTCTCTCTTCATCCTCTCAGAAAATAAGCTGCATGTTTCAGCATTTTTGTTTTTCAAGCTGACTTTTCAAATGTTCATCAGACCAAAAATATATATCGCACCATGTGCTACCATGGCTCATTTCTGCTGCTGTTCCGCTTATTTTACTTCTGTTATTGTTGTTGAATGTTGTTACTGCCTGCGTCAACTTCCTGTATTTGATCAGAAAGTCCGAACCTTCTAGAAAAGTGTTTTCAGACTGCACACGAACCGAACCAGTAGGTTCTGACTGAGACCACCAGTCTTTTTTTTTGCTCCTTTGTTCCGGACCATGGTTCGTGGCCACTTTCACACCTGCTATTTTGGTTTTGCACCAAACTGAAAAGTCTGAAAGTCCAGACCAAACAATGTAGGTGTGAAAGCATCCTTAGTCTAGTTAGACTAGCAGCATTTTTAATTAGGGGTTGTATTTACCGTATTGTTTGTTTTTCTTTGCACTTGTCTTCTGTGTTGCACCTGGTCCTGGAGGAATGTTGCTTCATTTCTCTATTCACTATTATTTCCTACAAGCCAGTGTTCAAGTCAAAATCTTGAATTGATTGGAACATAGATCGGAGTTCAAATACTTCTTTTTTTGAAAAGATCATCATACTAGAGGGTCAGCATTGAAACAAGGGCAAAACAAGATCCAGGTGCTGACAATGATGAGAGGCATGACTATGTCGGGGCACAAGGCAGAGACAATAAGTAAACAAATGCATGTGGCATGATGTAAACAAGCACACATGGACAAGGGAGAACAGAATGATGCATAAAGAGAAAACTGACCTGAATAGAAACATGAAGTGAGACTAAAACCGGCTAAAGCCTGACATAGAGGCTTAATGTACAGTACATATGCAGTAAATGACATTACCGTTAAGCCATTTGTTCTGTAACAATAGGGAAATGTAAAACATGAGACCACATTTTAGGATAACATTTAGCTGGTTCAGAACTGGGTTCTTGTTTAAAAAACAGCCAGGATGCTCTGAAAATATACACCGTCTGTGACAAAAGAGAATGTCAATGAGTGTCCAAACTGAAGCGTTGTGGAGGTGAGGAATCCTGTTGTGTTGCGTGTAGGTGTTTTGGGTTTCTTCTGAGCCCAACCAGCTGAGCTTCTAAGCAACGTTGTGCCTCCCACTCTGTCACCTTAATTCCTTCACTTCGCTTTTCTCCTGATTTATAGTCATCCACAGGGCTAAATGAGTCCTCTTGGTGATCAAGGGGAGTGTAGGAAAGAGGGAGTGTGGGGGGGCGAGAGAGAGAAGATGCCATCCATCAGCTGAAAAGCTCCAGATTCTCCTTGCCCCAGATTCCATCTTCCTCTCCTCCTCTTCTGGCATCTGCCTTAGAGTGCTGTGTCCAGGCAGTGCCAGAACTAGCGTGGGTCAAAGGTCACGCTGGCCTTCCCACGCTGGGCAGCTTTTAACCTCCTGCCAGCTTCAGCAGGTTCATGCGTAAGCCTCCAGCACTGTGCGGGAGGATTAGGAAACAGTCCGAGGTCCTTAAGTAGGCCTTAGTCCTCCTTTCATGAGCATTTGCTGAGCATGAGGGCTGTTTCTGAATCAGTTTAGCTATTTAGCATGCATTAGCGAAAATCATTAATTAAGCAAGGGCTGCTGATCCCAGAATAGGTCCTCTGTGATCTACATTGGACCAGTGCCTCTACCCTGTTGGAGTGGGTAGCAGTGTGCTAAGCATGGAAACCCAGTTCAAGGACAGCAGCTTTACTACTGAGATGCTTTTATGAATGGATGCTTATGTTCCATAGCATGTAGATGGGGTAGGTCTTCAGACATCCTTTGTGACCACTCCCATGGTTCATAAACTGTCTACAGCTCAATGACTGTGTAGCATCCTACTAGACATTCAACAAAAAGCAGGAGTAGCTAAATTAAATTCGATGGAGATGTATTGTGTTTGAGTGGCTTTGGATTGATGAAGGACCCGTAGTTCAAACCCAGACCTCAGTGTCTTGAATGAAGATTGTAAAATGCCCCTTCAACGTGCTAAATGCTCCAACAGATCACAATCCAATTAGCCTAGCACTCTACCTTTTGACTCCTAACTGGCTTCTACCACCAGCCACCATCTGTGAGAGAGATGTCTGGGAGGAAGTTGTTGCAGTGGTTCTGAGTCTAAGGATCATGCAAGAATCCTTTGTAATTACAGAGATGCAGATCCCAACCCCCGTTTTGTCTCACACTCTTCCAGTGACATCACACAGGTCATCTGGTGGGTCAGATCAACCAGCATTGACTCAACTAAAGCCCCCAGACAGAGTTAATACCATTATCAAGAGATGCAGGCTTATAGGAGCAGGGTTCATTCCCATTTGGAAAATAAGAGGCCCCCCACCAGAGAAATGAAGAGAATCGACTCTTTTTCGCACACTGGTCAATTATTCAATTACATCTTCAAGCCCTGGTGTTTGACCCCGGTGTTTCCTATTGGGTTTGTTAACTGGGGGAGCAGATAATGTATAGAAGAGAAGAGAGTGCTGCAATTGAAAAGGCACAGTGACTGAAACAGCTGGTGGGGTTAAAGTGGAAAGCTGGTGGAGCGTGGCTATCTTGTAGCACTGTGTCCCAGTGCTGAAAGAGCTTAGAACTCAGAGAGACTTGCCCACTAAATCCTTCTTTTTGGCTGTAATTAGCTTTGACTGGCTCAAAGAAGTCATTCCTGTTTTTGAGTTTCATATTTTTCAGCATTTTATGGAAGGATGGAGATATTTTGTGGAGGTGACTGGTTAGTGCAATTTTGAGACTTTCTCTCTCTCTCTCTCTCTCTCTCTCTCTCTCTCTCTCTCTCTCTCTCTCTCTCTCTCTCTCTCTCTCTCTCTCTCTCTCTCTCTCTATTTCTCTTTCTGTCTCTCATTGTCTTTCTCTCTTTCTGTCTTTCTCTCACTCTATCACTCTCTCTCTCTTTCTCTCTCTCTGTCGTTCTCTCTCTCTGTCTTTCTGTCTCTCATTGTCTTTCTCTCTTTCTGTCTTTCACTTTTTCAATCTCTCTCTCTCTCTCACTCTCACTCTCTCTCTTTGTCTTTATCTTTCTGTCTCTCTTTGCCTTTCTCTCTTTCTCTCTCTCACACACTCTCTTTCTCTCTCTGTCTCTGTCTCTCTCTCTCTTTCTCTCTTTCTGTTTCTCTCTCTCTCTTTGTTTTTCTCTTTCTGTCTTTCTCTCTCTCTCTCTATTTCTGTTTCTCTCTCCCTTTGTCTTTCTATTTCTGTCTCTCACTCTCTCTCTCTGTTTCTCTCTCTTTCTTTCTCTTTTTCTGTTTCTCTCTCTATCTCTTTCTCTCACTCACTCACTCTCTTTCTCTCTCTGTCTTTCTCTCACTCTCTCTCTCTTTCTCTCTCTCTCTTTCTCTCTCTCTCTTTCTCTCTCTCTCTCTCTCTCTCTTTCTCTCTCACTCTCTCTCTCTTTCTCTCTCTCTCTCTGTCTTTCTCTCTTTCTCTCTCTCTCTCTCTCTCTCTCTCTCTCTCTCTCTCTCTCTCTCTCTCTCTCTCTCTCTCTCTCTCTCTCTCTCTCTCTCTCCCACTTTGACTAATGATCTTTATGTTGTTATCAGTAGTTCTTTTGCTTTTGGATGTTTGACTAATTAGAGCCAAAAAGGAATTAATATAATGAGCTGGGTCACAGCCTGAATGAGGAGAGCTAATCAACAGATGCCCCAGAGACTCCACCGGAAAGACAGTCCTAATGCAGCAAACTATGAATGAAAGTTAATTAGTTTGGGTAGCTGTGGGAAAATACCAATTCCTAACGTTTTTATTTTATTGCTACTTATATGAGCTAATTGTACTAGTTAGAATGATCTCAGGGTAACCAGAACCACCAGCCACACGTACTACCAGCACATTTACACCAGTTCTGTCTTTAATGGTCACAGTTATAAAGCCCTGTATTCACTGTGTACATCCATGTTGGCTCAGAAGCTTTGTACTGGTTATGTACTTTGTTCACATTGTAGGTAAATTACTGGTTCAAAAGTCTATAGATTGATCCCTTACATGAGCTTTTTAATGAATGACCTGGTCAAAATCAATACATGTAAAGTAGCAACACTCACCGGAGAAAGGGCTTGTATTCTGCCTGTCTTCATCCACGCCCTTTCTACCTGTCAGATAATGAAAGGTTACCTAAAGTACTGAACCACTGTACACTTGAATCAGTCCAGAGAATTGAAAACACAAAGAGGAGATTTTAATGTCAGAGGGATAAAAAACCCTTGACATTTAGCCAAGGCTCATTTCCGACAGGATTGGTACAGTAAGGTTGTGTGTACCTACTTGAATATTCAGGCAGCTGCACGCTGGATGCGAGTGTTGTCGGCCGTATGCCATCATTCTCTGTATTGTATCCAGCTAATCAGAATCTGTCTCTCTTATTGTGCCATGAATTCAGAATAATTCAGAATAATTTCTGTAACATCTGCTGTGCGTTATCATAGCCACAGGAGGCCCCAATTTATTTATTTTTATGCCTTTTTGTTTTTCTGCATTATGAAATGGAAGACTGGGAAAATGTGTGCCTGCCACTCATGGCAACAAAAAAATAAACAGCGATGAAATAACTATCTCCGGGGAGTTCTGCAGTAGAAAGCTTTAATATGGAGATTCCCCTCATTTTAAGCATAAAGGAGTGTGGATAGAACTGCTGATGCAGGTGTGCTCTGTTGATGATGCATGGGGTGTGGGATGTGTGTGTGTTTGTGTGTGTGTGCATGCGTGTGTGTGTTTGTGTGTGTGTGTGTGTAAGCATGTAAGTGTGTTCCTGAGGACTTACTGTGAACATATGGTGCGTGTGTATGTGTGTTTGGAAAAAGAAACCTGTCTCAGAATATGCTGTAGGTGTATCTGAGTGTGTGTGTGTGTGTGTGTGTGTGTGTGTGTCTAGACCTTTGGGAGTGTGCGTTGTGCCAACTGACTCTGAGCAGCTGATGTGTGGGTGGTAACACAAGTGTGTGTGTCTTGTATAGGTCACAAGTTCTTTCTTACTCCTGGAGTGAGATGCTCTGAGAGTTGTCCCACAGCAGTCTTCTCCACTCAACTCTGAGGGTGTGGCCAGTGATGCGGTTACCGTGGAGACTGGGCATAGCCCTTCTTTTGGGGGCGTTCCTCGATATCAGCTATAGGCAGCTCGCCAGTGCAATGGACATTCCACTCGAAGGTATGTTACCAATAAAGCATTTTGCACACTTGATTTTAAAAGATGCTATAACAACATTTTCACATTTTAGTCCTAATAAAAGTAGATATAGAGAACCCAATTCAACTTTTTTTTTTAAGAAAATGATCCAATATTACATGTGGCAGGGGCATCGTAGTAGGGGCAAAAGTTGGGACTGAGTTACCCTGGCCCTAGTGGAGGGAGAGCCCTTGAGGAGTCTGGAATTTTATTTTATTTTAAATATTAAAGGAAATAATATTTAATAATTAGAAGGGGTGCCCTGGGCATTGCTTGTGCTTAGGGCCCCGAATTTAGTGTTAAACCCCTGGGAAACAGTATCTGCTTTCAAGACCTGACCACCTTGTCCAGCAATACGTGCAACTCTTTTGTGAGCTCTCAGGCACGCCTGGCTTTTTTGGAGCTTTTGGTTGACCACTCCTAAGGATGGCAATGGAGGTCTTGAATTTCCTCCATTTGTACACAATCTGTCTGATTGTGGTTTGGTCCAACTCTTCAGAGATGGTTTTGTATCTTTTCCCAGCCTGATGAGCATCAATTCAACTCTTTTTCTGAGAAATTTTTGTCATGATGTACTTCAACAAACATGTTGTAAAGATCATACGTTGAGCGATCTCTGTTCTTTAAATAAAACAGGATGCCCACTACCACTGGGACTGTTGAAGTTTGAGTTCATAATTTGATTCAAAAAGGTAAACTGTCATATTTCATATTCATTACTTGTAAAATGACATATTTCAAGCCTTTCTTTGTTTCACTGTTGATCACTATTGCTTACAGTTCATGAAAATAAGAAATACTATATCTCAAATTTTCCAATTTGAGATCAGACCAGCATGGCATGGAGGCAGTCAGTTTGTGGCTTTGCTGAGATATTACTCAAATATTATTTAGGTTGGTTTAATAGCAACCTTGAGCTCATACTTATTGCTGGGTCAGGTGTTCCTCATTTTCCTCTGACTTTATCCCATAAATTCTCTGTGGGGTTCAGGTTTGGAGATCGACTGGACAATTAAGCACAGTAACATCGTGGTCAGCAAACTTAACACTGTTGGAAAAGAGAATCCCCATCTCCTTAAAGCTTGTCAGTGGATGGAAGCATGAAATGCTCTAAAATGTCCTGGTAGACAGCTGTGTTGACTTTGGACTTGATAAAACACAGCAGATGACATGGCATGGTTTAACGTTTTTAATTACTATGAACAAAAATATGAAACTTTTTAGAGATGCACTTGCACAGAGATCACACCAATCCAGTACCCTATCAACATGAGGAAAATATCAGCAGGAGGTCTTTGACTATATATATATATAAAATGATTTTACATGATTAACATGATTATTTATATATATATATATATATATATATATATATATATATATATATATATATATATATATAATCATGCTAATCATGTAAAATCATGTTATATTAGATGGATGTCTCTTACATTTTATTACAAACATTAAAAGCTTAGTATTTTTAATGCCTGGTTTGAAACTGCCAGTAGATTTCTAGCTTTTTTTGGTTAAGAAACAAGATATCATACCATCTGTAATTGAAGGGTGCAAAATACTAATATTAATTTTTAACAATTTTGCATATAAAGCAGTTTGAAAAGAATAAAATTGACAAAATTGCAAAATGATAAAGGTAACAATCCTAATATTGCATTGATATTTCTTGAACATGTAAAGCCCACTCACCACTGTCCAGGTCTTATTTACTTCCCTAGCACTGTTTCTTCTTCATATGATTTATTATGTGTTTGTTATCTTGGTTGTGTCCTTGGATGATGAACTGATCAGAGTGGTATTCATTACCGTGTTGAAAAATATATATTTTAAATCTTTTATCGAAGCTCTCAACCAATAGTAACCACTGCACAATTGCTTCCTTTATGCCATAATTTTTTATGCCTGATTTAATATACATGTTCATATGCAGGCTCATTTACACTTTAAGCTGGTATCATTTATTGTACCGTTTTGTCCTGCTGTTTCCTTGGAAACCAGATGCAAATATTTTTATTCCACTGTTAAATTATTCACAAAATATCTTTTAGGCCTCAAGAATATCATCTATAGAGTTCATTTCAGTTCTTGAGTTACTCGCTTGTAATTCTGTTTAAGTCGATCCTGTACCGATTTAATTATTTAACAGGGAATCTGTGGACTATGTGCCCGTTTTCAGCTGCCTTCGTCTTAACAAAATGCTACATTTGTCTCTCTGTTTGTTTATGTCTCCCTGCCGCTCCTGGAACTGTGGTTCTAGTTTTAGCTCACATGAACAGTAAGTGTGTAATGATATACTCTACACAGATTTAGTGACCACCACGTTCTCTCAATCTCATGGCTGTCTTATCAGCTGATGTACCTCATGACCGTGTCCCATTTGGAGCATCACTCATTAACTTCTGTAGACAAATGGCATCTAATACTGAGATTTACTCATTATGTCTTTGGTGCAGTCATTGATCCAGAGATTGATCCATCTCTCATCTGGCATGTGTGGTTTTGTGTTGTGTAGCTGATACCGTGGATCATGTGTTTCATTGTTTGAATGTGCATAGCAGTGTTAGTGGATCTTGTACATACTGTGCTAGAACTAGAAATGTTGGTTAAAGTATGTATGATATGGATTATTTGTCATGATTGTATTCCTTAAAATGCTGCAAAATGTATATTTTAAGCTTTTAATGAAGCTCTCAGGCAAGCTTACAGTCTTAAAAAATGGTTCTTCAATGGTTCTTTAGTAAAGAAAATGGTTCTATGTCAAGCTATAGTATGTATTATATATATATATAATAATAGAAGAACCCTTTTTGGTGCAACATCTATCAATCTACACCACATTACTCATCAATCTGAAGAATTTCTTCAGACAAAGAAACCTTTGGGTTCTTACAGTGTTCATTATTCTATTTAGAACCATTTTCTTTACTAAAGAACCATTGAAGAACCTTCTCTTTTAAGAGTGTATCATTAAAATGCACATAGTGTCTTTTTGCTATTAATGCCAGACTTAATAAACATATTTAAATGCAGTACGAGTACCTTTGTAATGCAGAACCGAGTGAAGATGTAATGACCACCACATTCTCTCTTTTAATCTCACGGCTGTCTGCTCAACTGATCGATCACATGACTGAGTGTTTTAGCAAAATTGGGCTAAATTATATATTTCATTCCTCGAATGCTTAAATGCTTAAAATGCTCTTGATTTGCTGCATAAATCTAACCATTATGTTTTCATATCTACCCAGAGCTATTACTTGGCTGTGTGCATTTTATGAAGACTATGCAATTGAACTAGTTCGTCATCGCCCGTAAACTTTCACAGTAACCCTTTGGCAGAAATAATCATTGACCATTAGACTCACTACGTACCTCAGCCAGTAATCACGAACCAGCTGTTTGCTTGACCTTAGGCTGTGGTTCAACCATTGATTGTGATTGCAGTTCTGCTGATTATTTTCCCTCCGATATATTATTATGTTGAGCATTTTGCATGGCCCATTAAGCTCATTTGACTTGAGGGCTGCACAGAATGTTTGATTGGGAATCAAAGCCTAAGGTCACAGTAGATCCTCTCAGACACCCACACATCTCCACTCATGACCATTCATTAAAGTGTGAGCATGTAGGTCTGTAGCTGTGTGTAGCGCTCACCTTCTGCAGTGTAACAGTGTAGAGTAAGTGATTCTCCTGTGGTCTCTTTACCCAGTTGAACAGCTGCCCTCCATAACGGAGCAGTCTCCAGCCTCTCTGATCGCTTTCCCCTTTGATGAAAGCTTTGCCGTGAAGTGTGAAGCCACAGGCAATCCTGAACCAGAGTAAGTCGCTCAACCTCTGAGCCACACACACATAACACAAGTACACACATGCGTTTGTGTATCCACACACACTGGCTCATTAGCTGTGTAGAATGCACCCCAAAAACCAACCACTGCCTCAACGTTTCAAAGCATATTTCAAAGCCTTATCTGAGTATTTGATGTCGTTTTAGATATGACCACCTTCATTTAGAAACACCTGTCTGCATACATATTGCAGTCTGCTGCACATTTCAAAAGCCAGTCAATACTGGATGCTTGATCTTCACAATTACTGGCACCCCTGGTAAAGATTGGTTAAAAGAGGGTTATAAAAATGACTAGGGGTGCTTATAATTGCGGTGGGGACTTTTCCTTAAAATTGTAGCAATGCTACAGGAATTCTAGACATTTTAAAAGTTATTTTGAATATTTGCTGTAGATAAAGAGCTGGAAATGTTAATCATTATTATTAATGTACTGTTATACAGTATTATAGATTAAGAATGACATTTTTCTGTTTATTTTACTTTTTTAGATTCAAATGGACAAAAAATGGACAAGACTTTGATCCCTATCTGGACTCCAGACTGATAACTGAGGAAGATTCTGGAACGTTTATAATTCCAAACAGTGGAAATCTCACTGAATTCCAAGGCACCTATCGCTGTTATGCCTCCAATAAGCTTGGAACAGCCATGTCACAGGAAATGGAATTCATTGTTCCCAGTGAGTAAAGTGTAACTCTTCCATTTCAGTATTCCATTACAGTTCTTTCAGTGTGATTTAGAGAACGAATTCCCTTGAAATGGCTGCTCTTACCCTGGAGGGGGTGTCCGTAGTATTTGCCCACCACAAAACCCCTGAGCATTGTTCTCGCTCTTTATTGAGCCTGTGTGTGGACCTTGAGGATGGAGCCAATGAAAAATGGACTCACCAGTCTCTTCATCATATTCCAAGATACATTCCTCACAGTGCTCTAAAAACCACCACATAAATCTTCCAGCGATGGAACCAGGCCATAGGGGGCACCGGTGACAAAACATGGCCGCTTTTCAGTCACTCAGTACAGTTTGACAAGAGGTGGTGCAGTAGTAATGGTGTGTGTTATTACTGTGCTTTGGGATCAAGGTTGGGAAAGTGCTGTAAATCCAACGATACGTTTAAGGAGAACTAAGCCACTTACTGTCCCCTGCTGGTAAGGTGTATTTATTGCATCCTCAGGATTTGCACTCTTATCTTACTTTTGCTGTGTTTTCCAGATGTTCCAAAGTTCCCAAAGGAAAAAATTGAGCCAATCCAGGTTGAAGAGGGTCAGCCATTTACTCTGGAATGTAATCCGCCCAGAGGGATTCCTCCACTACAGATCTATTGGATGACTATCGGTGAGCTGTGCAGCATGACAAATTTCAAATTAATGATCTGAAACATGCTTGAATCTGAAACCTTTTTACTTAAAGAGTTTAAGACAGTGTCGTTATTTTTATCCTACAGTTTTCTTGGTTAATAATCAGCTTTCAAATTAATTTGCTCAAAGCTGGTCTTTTGTATGGATGCACACTCAACTGTGTTTTAGAAAGAGGCACTTACTGTATGGTAAACCCTGCTGAGAAATCCTCTGTCAGATCATCCTATTGTGTCATTGCCTTTAATGAGAAATTTACATTTTTAAAAGGATTGGTATGTAGAATTAGTCTTTAAATGCAGTACAACTGTATCAATCCTTGTACACAAGAAATGTGCCAGTGTTAAATCAACACTATTAGAGTTAAATTAACACTGACGGTGTCAAAATATAACACTCTCAGTGTTAATTTAACTCTAATAGTGTTGATTTAACACTGGCAGATTTACTGTGTAACTGAATGAGATCTTATTAATATATTCACATTCATGACATGATCTTGTGTATATAGCCATTATTGTTACTTACCAGCTTTTACGTGGACTTTTCATGGGATAGAACTATTTTCTATATGATAAATAAGAACTGAAAAATGTTTTATTTTCCTGGCTTTCAGGACACGTAATTCTGAATTGAACATGTTTTCTGCACTCTGTCTATTATATATAAAGGGCTCCAGCACATCGAGCAGGATGAGAGAGTATCTGTGGGCCTGAATGGAAACCTGTACTTCTCCAATGCTATTCAGACTGACAGCCGACGTGACTACTGCTGCTTTGCTGCTTTCCCACGCATACGTACTATTGTCCAGAAAACCGCAATGTCTGTCGTTGTTACCAACAGTATGTGTCCACATTGTTATTAAGAGCTTGTTTGTTAGTGTTCATATCACTGCTGTCATATCAAAACAGCTGATCATATTGTTTAATGGCTGTTAACATGTTATTGCTGCAAACAAAGTGTGTAACAACTTAGAAAGTCTGAACATTTCATAAGGAAATACCAACAGATATGGAGACAAAATTACATTAATATACAGTAGCCTCTTATGCTGCGTGGAACCACTGGTGATTACACAATCTTAAAACTGAAGTTTGCCAATGTTTTCAATGTAGTTATTGGATAATACTCCTTAGGCTTACCTTACACCTAACAACTTTGAAAAGACTTTTAACAGACTGAAGTCTGACACCATCTCACATCTACAGACTTTTTAGTCACAGTCTAGTCACAGTCTAAGATTTTGGAAAGACTGGATCTTGCAGGGTCACTAATTTAAAGACTGTAACTAGATTTCTTTTGAGATTGTTTCCCATCTGCTTTCGGTTTGCATAGAATTAATGCAATAAAAAGCATAATTAATTTTGTAATACATAATGTGTATTTATTCAATATTTCTTTGTATCAAAAATAACAACGCATAATAAGACAATGTAGTGCAGAATAAAAATATAGTAACTTACATTACATAGTAAAGTGCATTACAAATACAGTGCTACCAGTTCTGAAAACACTGTCAACACTTAATCACTATGATTCCCATCCATTACTGGTCCTGTGAGTCTGCATGCTCCTCACTTTCTTCAAGCTGTTGGGGAAAACAATAACTTTTAAGATTAAAATGATCATTAAGTAGCCCCATTCAGTAGTGTTTAGCTAGTTATTTACCTTTAGCGTAGCACACTCACCTGGGATTTCGAGGGCTTCAGCAATTTGTCCACTTTTTTCCTTTTCCTCTCTGTTGTGTAATAAATGGTAAGATGTGCCATAGAGACACTCTTGCTCACTCCACAGCTCCACCAGGTTCTCCTCCTTTCCTACAGTTTAGGAGAACCGTGGTTCCGAACTCTCGTCGGACTCTCCTCCATGTACAATTTCTTTACCCACCAGACATTCGTGTACTTGCCTTTGCGGATTCCCGTAGCTCTCCTATTGGTTGCTGACAATGTTCACGTCACTATTTGCGCGAGTTAACTCTTAAGACTTGTGATAATATTAAACAAGTTTGATTTTATCGGAACACCTAGACGAGAAAAAGACTGGCTAAAACTTTCAATGATCGAGATGAAGTGACCGCAACTCGACTCTAGAAGGACTGTCATGATTTTATCCCGACTTTGAAAATTTGTCTGCGACTGTAAAATTGTGTGAAAGTCGTTGGGTGTAAGGTAGGCCTTAAGGTGTAATACAAGTCTTTAGAGTCACATTTCTCATTTTTATAGTGTGAGGTTTTCTTATGACAGCGATGATATGTTCAGTTAAGATCTCAAAGTATAAGAGTGACTATTTAAATGAGTTTGAGTCATGCGTTTCTGACATCTGGGAAATTCATGTTCGGTTTGAAAGCTTGTGATTTAACAATGATCCTGATCTTGATTTTTGCACTGGCTATTATTAAAGTCACCATCAGGGATTTGATAGCAGTGTCCTATAGTGCAAGTCTTTTGAGTTGTTTTGATCGAGGTCACAAATCTTATCTCCAAAAGGCTAGTATGGCTGCAGGATTTCATTCCATCAGTAGCATGGCTTTATAATGGACAAAAACAGCTTTTGAAGACTGAGACTAGCTCATTTAGAAAGCAGAATCGGTTAGAACGTGCTTCTGCTTTGTTTGTATGAAAACCTGGTCTCAAGGTCTGGCGTGCTGAAGAAAGCCATCGGACACTCTTCTAATATTCCAAGACTATTACTTTCACTTTGACAGTGAAACACAGTGGCTGTATTCAGAAACGTGAGATACCTGAGGCATTCAGTATTTGAAAATCTGTTTGAATACACCAAAGATTTGATGTAAACATCAAATGACTTTTTAAATCCCTGAGTGTAACTTCAATCACAGCTGCCAGATGTCGATACCTCATTCATGATTCATCTCATTTGTTGCTTGGATTTATTGGTTGTGCATCCATGTGTTTTCCATTTATGTTTTTTCATCTCTCCATTTTAGCCAAGTCAATGAGTGACTCTGGTAACAGAAGGGGCCCTGGTAAGTGCTGTTCACTATAGCTGGTTTATTAGAACAGCGTGACAGGATCAAACAGGCCACAGTTATTTAAATGCTTCACCAAGATTCTATACATGACACCTGTAGTAACACATCATTTCTGAGGCATCTGTTTGTTTGCAAGAAAAGTATTGTTTTTCATTCCGTGCCATATGCTATTACTTGTGTATAATGAAAGACACATTAGACACAATTAGCCACCACAAATGTGTTTCTAAGCAGAGGCTTAGCATGTAATCTTACCTATCTTATGCTCTCACTCCTTTTTCCCAGCAAATGCCATTCTGGAGAGAAAGCCTAGTCTTTTGTCGCCCTCTGGTGATCGTACATACACACACCTAGTGAAAGGAGAGGAGCTGCTATTGGAATGTATTGGAGAAGGCTTGTAAGTTACTAACTTTTAACTTTTTACTAATTTTTTTACTTCATTATTTTTTTCAAAAAGCAAAGTGTCATATTATATTATTTACATGTAAATTTGAAGTCTTTTTTGTTTTACTGATGATCACTGTGGTGTATAGTTCAGGTAGTAGAATATTTCATTTGGAATTTATTTATTTATTGAATTTATTGAAATTACCATTCAGACATGAACAACATTAAAACAAAAAATGTGTCACTTTATGTCTGATGAATATAAACTATATACAGTTTACCTTTTAGAATTAAATGATGGACACAAATGAAATTTCACAATATTCTAATTTTGAGAGATGCACTAGTATTGCATTCTAAGAAGTGGACCAAAAAAGGTTATTTTGATATCAAAGAAACATTTTTGGTCCAATTACCAATTAAAGCTGTTTTTCTAGACTATAGGTCCAAGCCAAGATCGATGTTGTAACTGTTATTTTTTACTAATATACAGCACTGTTAGGATACTTTCCAGGCCAGTTCAGTCCAGTCCAGTGCAGCCACTTTTCAAATATCTCTCTAAATGTCATAGCGACCAACATTATTTTCTTGCTAACAAATAACTTATTGTGACCTTTACTTCTTCAGCCCTACACCGAAAATTGAGTGGACCAGGACAGGCCAGAAGCTTCCTGACAGGGCTGTGAAGGAGAATCACGGGAAGCTCCTCACTATAGAGAATGTGGAAGAAGCAGATGAAGGGAGTTACATTTGCAAGGCCAAAAACATCCACGGAGAAGCTGTGCATTACTTCCATGTGACAGTGGAGGGTGAGATACACATTCATTATCAAAAGCTGAGGTGTAGAGACAGTACTGATCTCCTGCTGAGTGAACTGCTGAATCACATCATATCACAGTATATAGACTGCTGCATTTTGCTGAGGATACACACTGTACAACATCTCATAATATGCTACTGTTATGACAGACAGACTTTAGAGTGTAAATACTGCTGCTAGTCTTAGTTACACTCTACTCATTCTGAGCATGTAGTGTCATATAAATGCAACAAATCTGCCCTATATGCTGTTGTAAATAAGTTAATAGTTGCTCTTATTCATATTCTCTCATATTCTGTTACATTATGTCTTTTCTTATTTCTGCCTAATATATCTTTATGTGTAGTTTTATATCTTGCCACAGTAATGCTGTAATTTCCTTTGAGATCAATAAAGTTCTATTTATCTTTGTCATTCTCTGTTATACAGAACCTCCTAAGTGGGAGATAGAACCCAAAGGCCAGTTGAATATGATTGGAGCTGATGTAATCATCAAATGTTCTGCATCAGGCAACCCAACACCCACAGTGACGTGGAGAGTGAATGGACAGCCTCTTATTGGTAGGACTGTATTTCTCCCAGCATAACATAATGTGACACTGTGTTACCTACTCACTTAGAAGTATTTGCTGGTCAAAAGTTTGAGGACATCTTTGCCTTTCTAAAATTTAGATTTTTCCTGCAACAAAAATAAAATAGGTAGTATTTAAATAGTGATATTTATATTATTATTCATTTTAGTAAATGTATTTGCCTAAATAAAGATTTCATATTTTTCTTCACCAAACTATTGTTAAAGGAAATATCAAATATCTCTTCAAAGTTGGTTCAACCTCTATAGAGTTCACTGTATTTTATAGGATTTTGAGTCTGAATCTGTATGTCCAAATTAGTAGGGTTTTATACAGCAACCACATGAAATAAATACAAAAAGTTGTATTTTTTATTTTATTTAATTTTTTTGCAAAAAAACGCTGCAAATTAGCAGAAAATATGTTTTGAAATATCGTAACGCATGTCTATGTATGGAACAGATAGCGGACCTGAGAGGATATTTAATAGGTTAAGGATATTTAATAGGTTAATATGCTAATAAATGCAGACATCACAACAAGCATGGAAAATTCTTGAAAATGTTCAGCTATTGCAAGCCAATTTTGTAAAACATGGTAATTTGTATGAAAAACGAGGTGTCCTTAAACTTTTTTTTAGATATTTACTTAATATTTACCCATGCACATATCATAGAATACAAAAGTATGTGAACCCTTTGGGATTACTTGGATTTCTGTATAAATTGATCATTAAATGTGTTCTGATCTTAATCAAAGTCACAATAGACAAAAAACATTCTGCTTAAAAAAATTATTTCATGTTTTCATTGAGCACAACGTGTAAATATTCACAGTGTAGGGTGGAAAAAGTATGTGAATCTTTAGGGTAATTAATTCTCCAATAGCTATTTGGAGCCAGGAGTCAGCCAACCTGGAGCCAATCAATGAGATTAGATTGGATGTGTTGGATAAAGCTGCCCTGCCCTATAATAACACACACCAGTTTTGAGTTTGCTGTTGATATTAATGTGTCCACAGCAAGACAGACTGTCAACAAATGGAGAAAGGCGCAGTTGTCTTGTAAAGATGACTGCAAGAGCACAGTGCAGAATGCTCAATAAGGAAGAATGAATGAAGAAGAATCCTAGAGTGTCAGCTAAAGACTTCCAGAAATCTTTGGCACATGCTAACATTTTTGTTGAGAAATCTACAATAAGTAAATCATTAAACAAGAATGGAGTTCATGGAATGACACCATGGAGGAAGCCACTGCAGTCCAAAAAAACATTGCTGTATGTTTGAAGTTTGCAAAAGAGTAGTTGGATGTTCTATGGCACTACTGGCCATACCAAAATTTAGTTGTTTGTAAAGAACAGATGCTAGGCTATGTTTGGAGAAAAAAGGCACAGCACACCAACATCAAAACCTCATCCCAGCTGTGAAATATGGTGGAGGGGGCATCATGGTTTGGGGCTGCTTTGCTGCCACAGGGCCTGGACTGATTACTCATCAACGGAAAAATGAATTCCCAAGTTTATCAAGACATTTTGAAGGAAAACTGCCAACTGAAGCTCAACAGAGGATGGGTGAGGCAACAGGACAATGACCTAAAACATAGAAGTAAATCAACAACAGAATGACTTCAACATAAGAAAATATGCCTTCTACAGTGACCTAGTCAACCCGATTGAGATGCTGTGACATGACCATAAGAGGGTCATTCACACCAGACATCCCAAGAATATTGCTGAACTGAAACAGTTTTGTGAAGAGTTTTGGAAAGGTCCAAAATTCCTCCTGACCATTGTGCAGGTCTGATCTGTAACTACATGAAACATTTCGTTGAGGTTATTGCCACCAAAGGAGCTTCAACCAATTATTAAATCCAAAGGTTCACATGCTTTTTCCACCCTGCACTGTGAATGTTTACATATTGTGTTCAATAATTAGTTTAAACAGACTGTGTTTGTCTATTGTTGTGCCTTAGATGACGATTAGAACACATTTAATGACCAATTTATGCAGTAACCCAAGTAATCCCAAAAGGTTCACTTACTTTTTCTTGCAACTGTAGTTTCTATAATAGAACATACACAATTATTTACTATACTTGCACAGAGAGGGATGATTTTACAACACATCTATTAAAAATCAACACTATTGTCCAAGTATGTTATTATTTTCTATCAGTGTGTCATCAGTGTTTGAGTTGGAATTCAGCTTTGCAGGACATGTTCATTTGTACTGGTGTTTGTTTCAGAGCTTCCAGCAAGCAACAGAAAAGTGCGTGATGACACAATCATGATCCACAACGCCGGCCCCAGCGACAGTGCAGTGTACCAGTGTGAAGCCTCCAACAGACATGGAAGCATACTGGCTAATGCCAATATCATGATCATGAGTGAGTACAGAGTCAAAGATGCTGCTGAAAGTGATCGTCTTTGGAGCTTCTCAGCTTGCTTTCAAAATTCATTTTACAAAATTTTAAAATCTTATACAAACTGATTGTAACAGATGGAAATATAAAGTAATCATTTATTTATTTTTCCCTTCGCACTGTAGTCTTTCATTATTCAAGGTAAGATATCTCATAAGCATAAGAGTAGCTTGCATTGTTATGACAGCATATTATTTTTCATGATCTTGATGTGACAGCATGACAGATTAATATATTCGGCAAGTGTCACAACTGAAAAACTAATCTTTGTTGGTGCCTTTTCATGTCATTACAGTCTCCAGCCGCACAGTTTTTGGTCTAAACAAAGCATGTAGTATAACTGTGTCAATAGAAAATCTATACCATGATGACAACACTGTCAGTTGCTGACAATATCTTTTTTACTCTTAAAAGTATTAAAGTCTTACATGATGCCTAAAGACTATAACTGTAGAGTCTTTATGCATTTTGAAGTTCTTCTGAATAGACCACCTCTAAAATACATCTAGCTGAAAAGAGGACTGTGGTCAATAAATGACTGATGAATGGGAAGGAAGGTACTGGCAAACCTGATAAAGTAACACACAAAAGAGGAAGCAGTTAGTGGAGAAAGGTCTGGAAACTGTGAAGAGGGCTATTGACTAGGACATGCATATATATCAATATGCATAGCCATGTTTGAGGTCTTAAAAGGATGTTAATACTGAATCAGATTCTAAAGTCAGCGTGAAATGTAAATCATAACCAATTTTCTTCTTTACTGATACTGTGACATATTTTTGAAGAAAACATGGTATTAGGGAGGGTCTCATATCTATGCATTTTCACTTGATGATAGGTGGGGATAAGTGAGGGGACTGAAAGATGAAGCATATTTTTTTTCCCTGCCTGAAGGAACACAGTGACAAATCAGAAAACATTTTAGAGGCAGGAAGCGCTGTCATGGGAACACAGGGGCACCTGTTATACCCCTGTTCCACAATTCAACACACTTCACTGTGTATCTTAATGAAATGTCATTGACATGCTTTGTTTAAACCACTGATATTTTTTCTAAAACGCCCTGCTCAGAACATTTGGTTTGAGTGCCTATTCCTGCTCACCACACCACCACTGAGTGAAAAAGCACTCAAACATAAAGTGGTTATCATGCACATACAGGTTCTCTTCTGTACAGAATAACTCTCTCAAACTACAGATGGAGATATTCAGATGGAGGATGGAGTTTATTCTAAGGATTTGCCTTATTACAAAATAAAAGGAGCCTAATTTTGAACTTCAGACCTCGGTCACTCAAAAATGATTGGGTTGTCTTGTTTGAGTTTGTGGGGGGTGCAGGCACTCACCCATATGTATGTGTGAAAACACTGAAAGAGTGATTTCTTTATATGTCTCCATTTATTGAAATAATATGATGAGAGAACTAAAAAGATCCCAGATTGATATTAAAAATTACACAGTAACCTTATATCACAGCACAAATTCATTTACAGTGGCACAAACTGGTGTACAGAAATGGAATCACACAAAATCTAAGAGGACTTGAAATAAAATAAACTGTTGTGGTTAGCTGTTGCGGTTGAATCACCAAACCGACCCTGACATGTGTTCAAAGGTTTGCCTTCGCTCCATTAAGTGTGAAAAGAAAGCACAGGAAAACAGCACAATGTTCTTCAGCAAAGAATAAAGGTCTGCCTTTTCGTCGTTGTGGACCTGGACGTAAGGAGAGCACTGATATGGCCGGCGAGGTGGGGCTTTTTTGTGAAGAAAGAGTGTGCCACATAATGATGGAAGCACACACACACAAACTGTAGGGTTGTTCCATTACGGGGAGGCCCACACGATCTCATGTCCCTCAGCTTCCTCCTGTGGAAATGAGGTTCTTTTATATGCTAACAAGTTTGTCCTTCCCCTTCCCATTCACACACAGTAAGCAAAGCATGTGCTGCTTTCATCTGAGCAGATAAAACAAGAGACTGAGCTCTATCTCGTTTTTCAAAAATAGAGAAAAAAACGTGTGCATTCTCCCCCATAGCCAGAATTCCCACTGTATATGAGTCATGTAGTGCATCTTCCCTTTGATAGAGTGAGAGGGTAGTACTCTGGTGTCAAAGGTCAGATTTTGGTTTGAACTGATAACACTGAACCATAGAAAGCAAATTACAGCAGAGGACAAAAGAGGCATATACCTGTGCCTAACATCTTCACAGTAATATATTCAGCTTCTTTCCTTTTAATTCTCCACATTTGACATAGTAATAAATATTAATGGAACTAGTGATAATAAAAATGCATTTAACATATAGTACCTTTCTCAGACTCAAATTTGCATCCAAAAGTCAAGTGAAAGTGACACATTAACCAATGTGTTTGCACACAATGGAATTTGACATTTGACCTCCACAATTATCCCATCTGTGACGTGAAACACACACACACACACACACACAATAGGGGGCAGTAAACACATACCCGAAGCAGTGGGTAGTCCTATCCAAGGGTGCCGGGAAACAGTTGGGGGTTAGGTGCCTTGCTCAAGGGCACTACATTTGTGTCCTACTAGGGAATCAAACTGGCAACCTTCCAGTCTAGATCCATAGACAAAATGAGTCATTATCATCATCATCATATCCAGTTTTATTTGTCAACTGCTGCAAGAGTCCCAGACACTGGGGTGGGCAGCAGGCAGCTAGAATGTTTAACATCCAATCTCCATACATTTCTGTCAAGAGGGTCTAGCTTGTCAAGGTTGTAAAGTTTTAAGTCCCCTTTGACACAATCTAACCAGGTCTTTCTCGGTTTACCTCGTCCTTTGGGGCCTGGCAAGGGCATACTTAGGATGGAGTTGATGCAAGAGGAGGCACGCATAACATGTCCGTACCATCTCAAGCGTCTGGTGCGAAGAGCCTCTGTCACCTCCAGTAACCCCAGGTTTGCATATAGTGTTGAAGTGGATATGTCATTATTTGGTTTGACACCACAGATCCATCGAATCATAGACCTTTCGTTTCGACAGAGCCGCTGTACGTCTGGAGCAGTAGGTGCCCAGGTTTCACTACCATGCAGCAGGACAGAACGCACACAGGCGTTAAAACACTTTACCCCATATGTTGAGGGATACATGCTTTGAAGTCAGAATGGGCAGGAGCTTCCTAAACTTTCCCCAGGTAGTACAACATCGGGAAATAATGGCATGTTTACAACCACCACCAGCACTGAGCATGTCACCAAGATATCAGAAATTCGCTTCCACATCAAGCAGGTGACCGTCCACATCTACTTGGCCTCACACAGCCACTGCATCTAGGGCACACATAAGATGGGTTGGCCAGGAGTCTTCCTTTGATGTCACTGCAGTTCTTGTGTACCCAATGTCTGCATTGGGAGCACTGGATTGAGTTTACTCCTACACCACTGCGACAAACAGCGCAAGGGAATGCATCCGAGTCTTGTAGGAGATCCAAATCAGCACCGGAGATCATAATCTTTGTTTTCTTCATGTAGACTCTCAGTCCCTTGTTTTCCATACCATTCTTCCATGCCTTCAGCTTTGCGATACATTCCTCTAACGTCTCAGCCATCACAGCTAGGTTGTCTGCAAACAGGAGCTCCCAAGGCACACCACTGCGAAATTCATGCACGAGAGCCTCTAGAACTAGGGTGAAAAGCAGGGGACTGAGCACTGAACCCTGATGGACACCCACTTCCTCGCTGTACTGCCCATTAACTCATACGCAGCTTCTCACATCAGTGTACATACCCTGAGTGTACACAAAAAAGATATATGAACACTAAAAAGTATAAAACTTAGAAACAAAATGAAACACTTATATAATCATTATTTTCTATGTAGCACAAGTAAGAATACTGTTCATAATTTTATTATCCATTGACCAGCCACTTCATTACAACCACCTTCCTTGTTTCTACACTCATAGTCCATTTTTCAATACTTCTTACCGTACAGGTGCACTTACATAAGTTCAGTTACACATTACAGACTGTAATCCATCTGTTTCTCAGTATACTTTATTAGCCCAGTTTTTCTCTGCTCTTTAAAGTCAGGGCCCCCACAGGACCATCACAACGCAGGTATCATTTAGGTGGTGGAAGTTTAACATCCATAAAATCTATAAAATATCAGCACTGCAGTGACACTGATGTGGTGGTGGTGTGTTAGTGTGGGTTGCTCTGGTATGAGTAGATCAGACACAGCAGAGCTGCTGGAGATGTTAAACACTATGTCCAGTCACTGTCCACTCTGTTAGATACACCAGCCTTGTTGGTCCACCTTGGTGGTCACAGGATGCTGAAAGTTTTAATTGGTGGATGATTCTCAGACCAACATCTCTCAGTAAATTTGTTAGTAACAAGATGCCATTATTAATAAAACCATGCCAAAGCTCATAACAGAACTAGATGATAATAAAAGAAGGCCATATGCTAACCTAACATGGTAAACATTATGCCTATTACTGTTCCAGTATGAAGTGATTTATAGGCTCTAAAAGCTTAATTTATTGAAACTATAAGATCTACTAAATCATAGAACATCACGCTGCCAGTTTCTGCTCAGAAATCAATGAGCAATGGTTATTGGATAAAATGTCAAACATTACTAGAGGAATGAGGAACAACTTCTCATTCATATCAGTCAGAAGAAAGTGTTTTTACAGTCTTGGTACAACTTGGTTGCAATATTGATGTGCATGTCTTTTTTTCTTTTTTTTAGCAAACCCTCCATCATGCTATCAGTGATGCTTCCTATTCATATATTTTTTGCCATATCAAAATAAATGTGACAGTAGTGATGGAAAATCATATTATTAAAACAAAAGACCCGATTTAACAGCAGAAATAGCTGCAGTTGTGGCCTCGCTGTTTAAGGTTTAACAGTGCAATAAAGGATCTTCTTTTTTCAGACCTGCGGCCGTTGATCCTGACTGATGATGGTGTGCAGTACTCGGCTGTGGAAGGGAAAGGAGTGATCATGCACTGCAGAGTCTTCAGCTCTCCGCTCTCAGCTATCACCTGGTGAGAGGAGTTCACTGTGTGAAGAGCTCATCACAGACCAGCAGAGAGCACTACAGCTCTTACTGTATCAATGACTGTAGCTCTCAGAGGGCAACGGTCTGCTGCCCCAGTTTATTTAACAGCATAAGCTGCAGGGAGAGCAGCAGCCACATGATGTAAACACGTTTATTCAAGCTTGTAAAGCATGTAGGAAATATTCTCATGCATCCTTTTGTAAAATTTTGAGAGCAGATTTGCAGAACAGTTTATGTTTTAATGTGCAGTGTTCAAGGGAAGGAACAGGGACATTCAAAAATGATAATCTAATTAATAATACACTGCCTGCAATCTGGACATCTGTGCAGCTTTTCAAAAGTCTGGCCTGTGTTCTTTGTTGGTTTCCAATAGCTTAACAAAGTTTAACCAGGTTACACTGAGGTATGTGCCATTAGCCAATATACTATATGTCCAAATGTTTGTGGACACCCCTTCTAATGAATACCCACTAACGCTTGGCACTTAATGCAATTAAATCCTCACAGCAGTGCTGCAAAAATAAGTAGAAAGCATAGCCTGGTCAGTAGAGACAGTTACTCCAATAAAGGTTGGATAAATGATTTTAATACCCTTCATTTCAGATGAAAAAATGAAGGAGCAGGTGTCCCAGTACTTTTGTATGCTATGCTACACTAAAGTGTGTTTGACAGTCTTTAACTAGATTAAAATCTGAAATGTCAGATTATATTTCAAGAAGCTATAAATTGCTTTTTATCAAAATGTAAGATAATGAAAGACAGAATCTATATAAAGTTATAGTTTTTGCATTACAGTACATTTTGCACTTTTCTTTCCTCGCTGATCTAAGTCATTTTCTCCAAAATATCTGCTTTCATTTCTTATCCTCTACTGTCCTACTATTTTCTCCTCTCCCCTGGTCTCTTCTCCTGTCCTGTCCTGTCTTCTCCTCTCTACTCTTCTCCTCTCCTGTCTCATCTCATCTGGTCTCTTCTCCTTTCTTCTTCTGTCCTCTCATCTGGTCTCCTCTATTATTCTTTCTTCTGATCTCCACTTCTTTCTTTTCTTATCCTGTTCTATTCTCTCTTCTCCCCTGGTCTCTTCTCCTGTCCTGTCCTGTCTTCTCTCTTCTCCTCTCCTGTCTCATCTCATCTGGTCTCTTCTCCTTTCTTCTTCTGTCCTCTCATCTGGTCTCCTCTATTATTCTTTCTTCTGATCCCCACTTCTTTCTTTTCTTATCCTGTTCTATTCTCTCTTCTCCCCTGGTCTCTTCTCCTGTCCTGTCTTCTCCTCTCTTCTCCTCCCACTCCTCTCCTGTCTTCATCTAATCTCATCTGGTATCTTCTCCTATCCTCTCCTGTCCTCTCTTCTCTCCTTTCCCCTGGTCTCCTGCCCTATCCTCTGATCTCTTCTTGTCTTGTCTCTTCTCCTTTTTTCTCTACTGGTCTTCTCTCCTATTCTTTTCTCCCCTCTCCCCTGTCTCCTCTCCTGTCCTGTCCTGCCTTCTCCTCTCTTCTCCTTATTTTTTATTCTGATCTCCACTTCTGCCTTTTTTTCCTCCTGTTCTGTCCTCTCATCTCATTTCATCTAATCTTATCTGGTCTCTTCTCCTATCCTCTCCTGTCCTCTCCTCCCCCCTAGTTTCCTCTCCTGTCCTCTTGTCTTGTCTCGTCTCCTCTCCTTTCTTCTCCTGTCCTCTATAATGGTGTCCTCTTCTTTTCTCTCCTCTCCCCTGGTCTCCTCTCCTCTCCTATCTTCTCCTCTCCACTCCTCTCCTGTCCTCATCTCATCTGGTCTTTTCTCCTTTCTTCTCTTGTCCTCTCTTCTGGTCTTCTTTCTTCTGATCTCCACTTCAGCCTGTTCTTCTCCTGTTCTCTCTTCTGCCCTGGTCTCCTCTCTTTTTTCCTCCTCTGTTTGTATGATATAGTAAATACATAGTAGATGTACAGTATGTTCAGACAGTACATGTGATCATGTATATGACAGTGTAAGCCTGGGGGTTTTCTTCTGTATTTTTCAGGAGTAAGGTGGACAGTGCTAGTGCAGTGGACGGAGAGAGATTCAGTGTATATGGGAACGGCTCGCTGGAGATCCACAGTGTTGAGAGGGAAGATGAAGGAGAGTATTCCTGCTTCACACAAAACACAGAAGGCAAATCTGCCATTACCGCCGTGCTGGAGGTTAAAGGTGAATGAAAGAAGCCTCTAATTCATGATTCTAATGATCTCTCAGACTGGAATTATGATTGAAAAGAATGAAACCTCATTTGCATGATACTGATTACTTGTAACTGACATTCTTTTTCTATTAGCAGTAAGGGCAAGGTTAGGGGAAGAATTAATTAGTAGTGAAAGTCAGTTTCAATATATGTATTACTCTGGGATCTTGCAAAGAAAAGTGTGTGTGAAGCATTTGATCTAAGTTCTTTTAACACACTCGACTGAATGAAATCTTAACATTCTTAAATGTGTTTTTTTACAATGATTTAAATTCTTTTTGGAGACAAACTTAAACAGCAACACTGATGAATATATCTATTAATTATCAATAAAAACAAACATTTTGGCATATATCCATAGGTTAAGTCAATGTGTGATCAGCAATAGGATGCTAGTTTGAAGAAAGGTCCAGATTATTGATATTTAATGTCTTCTAATATTAATAGCTTTAAACTGAGCATAGCACTGAATTTATTCAATTACAGCAACTTGAAATCAACTTAAATCTGTAAAACCTCTATTCCAGCTCCCACCACAATAGTGAAACGTCCTGAAAACCTGCGAATTCTGGTAGGGACAATGGCCCAGTTCACATGCCAGGCGGTGTTAGACCCGTCCTTCAGTGAGGACTATGAGATTATATGGGAAAAAGATGGCATCGCCCTCAATGACAGCGATAGTGCTGGGTAAGATGCTTGAGAGTTGCACCGGCTTTCAGTGAGGTCACTGAGAATACATTCTCAATACATGTCTCTTCCCTGATTGTTTGACAGGTATGTTGTGGAAGAGGAGATGTTTCAGATCATCAATGTGAGCTTCAGAGATCAGGGCATGTATGTCTGTGTGGTCAAAAGTCCAGTGGATCAGGTCACTGCAGCGGCATACCTAACAGTACTGGGTAAGTAAGATGATGAAGTGGGTCAAAGATAGAATGTAGATTGCTACACAACTCTGCAAGTCAAAAGTTTGGGGACAATTTTTTTTCAGTTGAAATTCAGATTTTTAAGTTTTAACTCCATCCAATCACATATATGAGTATTTCAGTCCTTTTTCCGTGAGACAGCCAGTGAGAACAGAGGTCAGTTACATATAGACAGTAATAAAAACAGCCTGTTCAATTCTAAGGGATAAAAAAGGTTGAAAAATCTATGTAATACAAGAAAGTTATGGGCTTTTTTTTCCTTTTCTTTTGTTGTATTAATACAATATCAGCATTTATTCACATAATAAATCATGAAGTACATTGATATGGTATGTTCAGCTTACATTCAAGATTTTTTGTTAGTTTTGAAGTAGAGAAAAAGTGGAGTCCACACGTTTGACAGAATTTCTTCTTTGTAATGTAATTCTAGTCAGAATAATAATTAATGCTTTATTAATAGTTAAAGCGTGAGTTATGACCTGAGAAAACTATGACCATTTGAGTTTGTGTAATGGCTAAAAAGTGTTTAAGTCTACAAGAGTAGACAGACTTCAGTATTACTATAAACCAATAAATTATTCTCATTTTTATTAGTAAAGTTGGGCATCCTCTGACTTTAAACTCTACACAAAAATGTGTTTTCACCTTTTTTCCCAGAGCTTTTATTTTTTAGTAATTAAACATCCTATATGCTCTAAAACATGTTTTGAAGTGCTGCCTTTCTGAAATAGATACTAAATCACCCACACCAGCCTAGAATTTTCTGTCATTTTTTTTGCTATGCTCAGTCAAAGCAGTGCTTTTGTGGCCTTGTCTTAGACGTACCCGATGCCCCTGAGGACGTGGTGCTGGCTGAACACAAAGACAGAACTGTGAAGCTGAAATGGATCCCTGGAGATGACCACAACAGCACTACCATTGGTAATTATGCCCCCTACAATCCACCACAGCTTGTGTAGTAGCACACACAGGACATAGATGCTGTGCACACAGACAGGACCTGACTCCTATTATGAACCCAGTCTTTATCATTGGCTTCAGTGATTAATGAGCTCATCATATGTACAGTAGTTTTTAACTTTTTCAAAATATTGTGTAAATGGGGCTACAAACAGCAATGTCAGTATATCAGATTTTATTGATGACTGATTTTAGTCTTAGACTTGAAGCACAATTTGTAATATTAATCCTTAAAAGCAAACTTTAGATTTATTACAATCATGTTATTATACATTACATGGCTGTTTAAATGTAACTGCATGATTACATGATTACATAGAGAACTACATTAATCTGGAGAAGAGGAAGAACTCTTTTCTGATTGGCTGGCATTTGTCTGTGAATTCTCTATAATGGGACATCAGTGAAGTTGATATGATAAATATATTAATAATAATTATTATTATATTTATTATTAACCTACAGTAAATATCTGTTGACTGACAACCTGCGATAGAGTAGCTACTACAACATCCAATATCAAATTAGTAAAAATTCTTATGTTTTCTTTGTACAAATACTTACACAATGTCTAAATGTGTGGCAACCAGGGTGGTAGTGGGGGGTAACAGGCTTCACTGTGTACCATTATACCAATTTAATGGATTTGGAGGAGGACTCTTTATGTTTCCCTTCTTGGAGTTTTTTTTGCCTCTGCCTCATCCATTAAGGTCATATAATGGGACACCTTAGTGGCTGTTATCCCCATTTCATCACTGTCATCTAAAAAGCATGTGTCCATTTCTAAGCTATTTGAGTTGCATTAATATTGTGTGAATATGTTATGATTATGGAACCAACAGAAATAGGACATTTACATGTAGATGGTTATAGATAAAATAGCAAAAGATGGGGCGAGTGGGTGGGTGGGTAGGTAGGTTTTTAACCATATATATACCACATTATTGGCAATTTCAGCACCTTTAGCACCTAATCAGCACTTTTCAATCCTTTCCAATCAGAATTCATTATAGAATATGAGGAAAACCAGTGGCAGCCTGGCATTTGGAAGGAGTTAATGCGAGTGCCTGGCAATCACCACTCGGCTGTACTAAAGCTCCACGGCCACATGGACTACAGCTTCCGCGTCTCTGCTGTCAACGAGGTGGGGAGAGGACATCCCAGCAAAGCCAGTGAGAGATACAAAACCCCTGCCTCAGGTTTGGCATCTCCTACTCGTCCAATGTTTCTCGCTTATCCTGTAATCTCTGCTTTTAGAGCACTGAGGCTCAACACATTGCTCATTGAACTTTCAGACATTCAAACCTGGGATATAATTGATTTCCCCCACTCGTTAAACCTCTGCTCTGTAATGTGTGTATTTCACAGGCCATTCCCTCTCTCGCTGTCTCTCTCTCTCTCTCTCTCTCTCTCTCTCTCCCTGCACCTTCATCCGTACCCTGTGCTAACAATTTCACTGCCAACAAAATCCATATTTCTGCTCTTTCCAAAGCGCCTGACAAGAACCCTGAAAATATCAAGATCGAAGGTCATTTGCCACATGAAATGGATATCAACTGGGAGGTAGGACCCTGAGTGCTCTGTTCTGAAAGTCTTTTGGGAGTAGCTAACTTTCAAAGTACTGGAGGTGGAACTGTATAGATAAAAAGCCCTTTTCAAATATAGAATTCCATTTACTTCTCAAAGTCTGACAGCAAACAAACGTTATCAATTTTTTAGCTCCAATTATCGATAAGACTTTCCCCACAGAAAAAGGTTTACATATAAAAATGGTGTTATCACCACTATTGTACAGTTGGAAACTTTACAAAGCCCTTTGTGAAAGTGATCCAGACATACAGGATCCCCATCCCTGGCAGCTGGTTCGAGCCTTTGATTAAAAAGTAAAAAGAGCTAGCAGGATGCGAGTAATAAATTCCGATTTTTATTTGAAAAGACGATTTTCTCCCATTCTCCGGGTTATTACCTGGCTCTCTTGCTATGGTAATAGAACTGCACTTCCTGGAATTATGAGGTCTCTTATTATTAATAGCGTGCTTTTATAGATAATTGTATCTCATTCAGTCTTCAGCTGCTGGCTCATTGTCAACGAGCTGAGGCTTTCTTCCACATTTTGTCAAGTTCTTGTTAGCTCTTATACCTAGGAATGGCTCAAAACCAACAGTGAAGTCATTTTAGGTCTGGGTTGATTTAAAAGCTTGATTGGGGACAACACATCATTACAGCAACAGACACATTTTCTAAGAGATATAAATTAAACTGCTGCTCTGCTGAGGGTTATCCAGTGCTCTACCCTGAGTGCTCTGGCAGGGGAATGCATGCACTTAGTGACCTTTCTGACAGTGATTTGTGCTTGGATTAGCTTTCAGCTTCCTTGCTCACTGCTTAATTCATTCTGTCATACATATCCTGTGAGATGCCTGTGGACTCTCCCTTGCCTAAATATATGACTTCATGGGTTTTTAACCTATTGATTGTTGTTGTTCATGTAATCTGCTAGGTTAGGTTTACAGTGGAGCAAGCAGAGAAATGATTACCATGGACCAACATCGTCATTTTTAATGTGATAATGTAGAGTATAAAACACTTGGCAAAATTAAGATTAAGATCAACCAATTTAGCCAATGTGTGAAACATACACACACTAGTGAACACACTAGGCTGTGAGAATTTGTGCCCGAAGCGGTGGGCAACCCTTATCCACCAGCACCCGGGGAGCAGTTAGGAGGTTAGGTGTCTTGCTCAAGGGCACTACAGTCATGTCCTGTCTGGGGATCGAACCAGCAACCTTCTGGTCACAAGACCAGATCCTTACCACTAGGCCATGGCTGCCCCCTATGTCACAAACGTATTAAATTACATATTGTAGCAGTGCTATAAAATGTGGATTAAAATAGCTTTGTTTTATATTTTTGATATATAGGGTATAAATATATAAGACAAAAAAGTGAATGTAAAAAAAGCATAGGATTTTTGAAGCTTTTCTCTTGGTCCAATCTCTGTGAAATGTTTATACAATGTGAGGGTGATCTGGTGTCTTCAAATGAAACCCAAAGTTAGCTTGAGGTGCTGGGCTGCTCTTCTTGTGAAGCAACCGATGTGTCAGATTTGAGGAATTTTCCATTTCAAACAACCTTTCACTGGGTTTATTTGTCCTTCAGTAATTTCTCATAGAATTCACTACATTCCAAAATTTACTCGAACAAAAAGCACAGCCTTCATTGTTTTGACATTCCGAGGGATGTTTCCGGGGACCACATAACATTCATGCATTCATAAGCAAAAAAAATCTGTTCAACTGGAGCTGATGTTCCAGGTAAACAAAGAACAAACTTTATGGCTTTAGTCCATCAAGCAACAATGAAATTCTCACAAGAGCTGGCCCTAAAGACAAAATGTGTGCTGCCCTGTTGTAAAAGGTTAGCATACTCAACCTGAGCAAAATTTTTGTCTTTTAGCTCCACAATGCTCAGGGTGTAGATATGGAAGTACTGTAAACTTTTATTGCAAAACTCTCCAAAACAACTGGAAGCAGTTTGAAGAAAATTGTGTGCAATATGAGCAGCACAGCTTATACCTAAAAGGTCTTTTCCCAGATTTTTTAAAGCTCCAAATGTTATTTCTTCACTTTTGGCACCACGACCGTTTGTAATCGTGCTGTCTACACAAAGTCATTTTCAGGAAGAGAATGCTTCTCGATCAGTGTTGACAGATACTCCTTTCACAAATCAACTGTCTCCTCAGGCAGCAAAGTGAATTGTGTCATTTTAGTGTTTAACTCCACTTGATAGTAGACAACAAGTCACCAACACAGGAAGAGGTTTAACAGTTTAATACTTGATTGTCCTGGTAAAAATGTGACATCTGATCACACTAAACCTAAATCCTTTTCTGTCATATTCCAGCCATTACCTCCTATTGAACACAATGGACCGGGTTTGGAGTACAAAGTGAGCTACCGCAGACAAGGTGTAGAGGAGCACTGGCAGGAGCACACGGTGAAGCGACACTCATTTTTGGTGAAGAACACACCAACGTTTGTCCCTTACGAGGTCAAGATCCAGGCCAAAAACCACGCTGGCTGGGCTCCAGAGCCCAAAATAATAGTGGCCTACTCAGGAGAAGACTGTAAGTATATGACACTCTGCTTCATATCTATGAGCTAAACACATTTAGAAAGAGCTTTTATTACAATGGTTCCAAATCCTGGTCCTGGAAGTACCCTTCTCATTTAGAAGTTTCAGCAAATGCAGTATTCAACACAGTCCAATATTACTTTCTTTTAGCACACTGAAGCAAGTGATGAAACTCTGCAAAAATATGCCTATACTGTATTAGATTATATATATATATTTCCCTTATATAAAATATAAGGGAAAACACAACTATATTAAGGAAACGCAGCATCAACTGAAACCAAATACATTTGCCACACATTTGTTGACAAGTCAGAAACTTGCTTTACTGTCTGGATGAAGAGCCTACACATGCGGAAGACAGAACTTTGTTCACAGACATAATTCAAGCCAATGGTAAGCATTTTAGTACAATGTCAACAGCTAAACTCCCTGACACGTTATTACACTTGGCCACTTTAACTGTATGCTGCTAATATTTATTCATTTATACACTCATTCATATATCTTGCTGCTAATCTCCCCATTCTGTGTTCAATACTCTGAACATTGTACAGTCTAAGTTATCTACACTCTTGTTAAATACTGCTCCACATAGTGTATAGTCTACATTTACATCTGTATATCCTATATTATATCTGTATAGTTCATAACAAAGACTTTTATATTTATATCAAACTACTACACTGGGTAAAACTGGGACCTTGAGAATGTAATTTCGTTCCACCTCATGTACTACATGTGATGCGAATGACAATAAAGTTTCCTTGAATCCTTACACAGCACCCCCTTGCGGCCGGGAGCATTTCCGGTGTGGCAAATGTATTTGCTTTCAGTTACAGTAATTCAGTGTTTCCTTAATGCAGTTTGCTTTCCCTTAATGCTGTTGTGTTCTCAGCTTTTGTTTTTGTTTTGTAAAAGTTGTGATGCAACTCCATGGGCCACCGTAGTTTGGACATTTCACATTAAAATAAATGGAATAGAATAAAGAGAAGTAAGTAAGAATCAAATGTCAGACTGTAACGCGAATGCAAATGTTAATCTTTGTGTATATATAAATATATAATTGCTCACTATCAAAAAGCAAACGAATAACTGTGAAAGGTTATGTAGCTACTTACCTAGCTTACTTCTGTTGAATTGATCATTTCTGCACATATTTAAACTGGATTTGAATTAGTAAGCACACATTATTTGTTGGTTTATTGGTTTTTTTATGAGATTATATCATTGCTATACTTCACCTTCAATAATAGTTCATTTAAAGTCATTTTATTCAAAGCCATTTTGGAGCATTTTTATAGGTCCAGTCGTCACATCAATTTAACATATTATAAAAGTGCATCTGCTAAACTCAGATTATACAGAAAACTAAAAATTCCTCCCAGATTGAAGACTTTTTTTTTAATTGGACAGTAACAATATTCTTTATATACTGAAAAAAAGCTAATATTACAGAGATCTGATGTTACTAGTGGAGAAGAGTAGACTAAGAGAAAAATAGCCACTACTTCTCCTTTGCATTAAGGATTAATTAGCTGATTTGTTACATCAGATGTGCTAGAAGGGAGGAAACACTAGAATGTGCAAGGCAATGCTCCAGGACCAGGGCTTCGGACCACTGCATTAACATTTAGCCCAATGCTTGTTGAAGTGCTTTGTATGTTTACCAAATGGGAAAGGTATTGTGAGATACAGTCTGACACTCCACCTTCCCATTTCATGTTCTACTGCAAATAGGCAGTGCTCTGTAAACAGTACCCCCTACCCCTCCGAAAGTACATTACAAGTGTGAGAAGAATATCAACAAGCCTAGAGGCCAGTCACCCACTGATAAAATACTGTCTGCGCTTTACGCAATTATCCGCATGCTAGGCCTGATATGGTGATCCGTTTCGCCTTATTGAGGATATTAAATAGTACACAGGGGGACGATTTCTCATGCATAGGCTTTGTACCCTTCTACAGACTGACAAATGAAATGCTATCGTAGCTGTGAGCTATTTACATTTTCAGCTCTAATTATTCTTCTTGCCTTCAGTTTTCTTTTGGAGTTGCCCTCCCGATGGTATCTCAGGTCACTTGTTCTCTGCGTAGTAGGATTAGTCTGCACTCTCAAGCTCTCCCTTTTTCTCCCTCATTCTCTGTCTTTCTCTATCTGTCTTACTCTCATTCTATCTTCCCCGTGTTTGCTTAGTCTGATTGTAGGTTTCTCTTTTAGTTGTTGTACAGAAACAACTGTTGTACCTTGCTAGCTTCTTTTAAAGCATCGGAAAGGCTTTAAATAGTAAGTAGCATTTTTCCATACAGTAGACGTAGAGAAAGCCATTTGCAGTGGTTGTGACTGTTAAAAAAAGAAATGTTCTGTGGCTCCACATAAACATTTATTACTAGCAGTAGCACGTATACCTCAATTACATCTCACATCTAGGCCTGCCAGTATGGCATTTTGACTAGAGCTTTTTCAGTCATTATCCTCACACGCAAGCAGCTAATGTAGCTCTGGGAAGCTTATATGGGAGCTTTTATTATGATTTGGTGTTTGTGTGTGTGTGCGCACGCAGTTCCATCAGCAGCTCCAGATGACGTGGTGGTGGAGGTGATGAACAACACTCTGGTGAAGGTCAGCTGGAGCCGCGTTCACAAGGACAAACTGCACGGACATCTAGGAGGCTACAGGGTAACTCTTCGCTCTCACCTTCCTGCTTTTTAGCCCTCGTTTAAAGGTTCACCACCCCATGCAAGACCCCGGGCAAGGCATGCCCTGAGGTCTCTCCAGTAGCTACGCTGTTACAACCACAGATTCAAAGCTCATGTCTGTTTTTGACTTTTTCTTCCATTTCTGTTCTAATCGCTATAGTGGCTGACCTAGTATCATGTATTTCCTTAACATTAGAAGTATTACTTTCTGAAATGATGTCTGAACAGGTTGAATAGTTATTCAGCGTACTGCACAAACAAAATATACAGCTGACTGGGGTCTTGTTGTCTGACATTCTCCACTGATGAAAACCTTGCAGATTAGCAGAACTGATAATAGAGTAAAGCATTGGAAGCCTGTGCAAGAAAAGAGAGAGCAGTTAGTGGAGCAAGGGAAATTGAGAAGGGGGTTATTGAGCTATGACATACATCACCCCTATACTGTATCTTGGCATACATATCAATACTCTATTTTCAAATAATCAATTTGAATAAAATAGACATTCCAGTAACACATTATAATAGCTTTCATTAATAAGCCATTAACTAATGATTAATAATTGTGAACAAATCATCAGTTCATGAGATTTTGAACATGAACAAATGTTTATAGATGATAGTTCATGTAGTTACTAATGATTGTATTCATTTTTGCAAATGTTAACAAATCATTAGTAAATCATTAGTCAATCATTTGTTAATGAAATTCTCATGAACTAATGATTTGTTCACAGTTATTAATCATTAATTAATGAGCTATTAATGAAAGTTATTATAAAGTGTTTTCAACATTCCATATTTGAATGTGTGTTGTGTGCTGGAAGGTTATTATTTTTCCTGAGGTCAGTGAATTTGGTATTTAAAAAATGTGCAGGAGCTCTGTAGTGGTCATTATCTTTATTACATTCTGGTTGCATAGACTATTTTTCTAAGATACTCACTATTGTGCACTGCCAGGGATAGTGTCTAATTTCAGTAATAAAATATAGTGGTGGCAGCAACAGTAGTCAGCATGCAGGAGGAGGCTTCAGAAAGGTTACTGTACTTTGATGCTGAAAAATGAGACATTTGACCATTTCATGAAACTCATTTAGAACTTATAGCAACTTAGCAACGCACCTCAAAAAAGTTGGGACAGAGGCAACAAAAGGCTGGAAAAGTAAGTGGAACCAATAGAAAACAGCTGATGGAAACATTTGCAACTGAGTAACGTGACTGGTTAAAAAGAGCATTTTAGACAGGCAGAGAAGCAAAGATGGGCAGAGGTTCACCAATTTGTGAAAAACTGCATCTAGAAATTGTGCAGCAATTTCAGAAAAATGTTCCTCCACATAAAATTGTGAATTATGTACTACCTACAGTTAGTGCTGGGCAATAAAACGATATCAATTTTTTTCACAATAATTTTTCCCTCGATGATGATAAGCCGGGACAATAGAATTCGATAAGCATTAACATTTGTTTCCATTTCACGTCTAAGCAGCTTCACAGTGAGTTCTGAAGTCTAATACTGCTGCTTGTTAGCTCCTCCTCACCAGCGCCGCCAAAATGCACTGTTGTGTTTAAGACGAGCGTGTGATTGGGGGAGAGCGTAGTGGGGCCGGGCGAGAGAGCACGAAGTCGCTGTGTGCTCGTCTGTTTGTGAGAAGGAGAAGGGTGGGCTCGCTGTGTGTGTGTGTGTCAGCCGAAGTGCTAGCATTAGCATATTAGCTTGGCTCTCTAGACTGTTGTTATTTTGGTGAGGGGACAACAGCAATCATTGTAAGTTTCAAAAATAAAGCGACGACTGTAAACGTCTTTTTCGTCCATCCTTTCAACGCGTCCAGCCGGACACTATAATATTATGTTCTGGCAATAAACATTTTAATATTTTAAATAGTAACATGGGGCGGCACGGTGGCTTAGTGGTTAGCACGTTCGCCTCTCAGCGCTGAGGTCTTGGGTTCGAGTCCGCATCTGAGCGGAGTTTCCATGTTCTCCCCGTGTCTGCGTGGGTTTCCACCGGGGTCTCCGGTTTCCTCCCACAGTCCAAAAACATGGAGGTCGGGTGAATTGGCTACTCTAAATTGTCCGTGTGTGTATGTATGTATGTATGTCTGTATGTATGTGTGTGCGTGTGTGTTCACCCAGCGATGGACTGGCGCCCTGTCCTGGGCTTAGTTGCATAGTGTAATGCCATGCCCTGCGCCCAGTGAGGGGGTAGGGGACTAACCGCGACCCTGATAAGGATTAAGCGGGTGTGATAATGAATGAATGAATGAATAAATAGTAACATTTCATGTATTTAGTTTGATGTTTTTAGAAAGATGTTGTTTAAAACTATGACAGTGTTAGAAAATTTACTATCGTGATAATTATTGAGGTTGATCAGTATAGAAAAATTTATCGTGATAAAATGTTTGGCCATATCGCCCAGCTTTACCTTCAGTACATAATATCATCAAAAGTTTCAGAGTACATAAAGGACAAGGCCGACAGTCAATATTGGATATTCATGATCCTCAGGAGGCACTTCTTTAAAAACAGGCTTGATTCTGTACTGGAAATCACTGCACGGACTCAGAATACATTGTATTCTGTTCTTATTTTATGATTTACAGTGTCCTGTTTTGGATTTTGGGTTGTACCTAAGTAAGGGTATAGTCTGTGCTGCCCCACCTCAGCCTGGTTTCACTTTCACTCTGTCAAGTCTTGCTCTCACACTGCTGGGTCTCACACTCACATGACTGGGTTAAGCTCTCACACATTTGGGTCTTCCTTCCTCTTAGCCAGGCCTTCAAAGAAATCACAATGCTATATATATATATATAGCAGATATAGATTTGTAGATTTGTGCAATCTTCTAACATAATTGTATGTAGCATTGTAGCATAATAATGTACAATGTGTTATGCTAAACATCCAGTTGCTCCTTACTTTTGATGTTGTTTAAATATAGTACAGATTTTTTAAGAATTGGAAATATTGGTTTGTCTCATTGACCTCCTCATTAAGCTCCTAACTTATTTGACAAACTAAGGAGTCTTATCCAGTAACTACACTGAAAACAATACAAAATAGTTGATTTGTTCTTCAGTTGTAAAAGTGTGCATTGCAAGTCTGGAACCCCATGTACAAAGCATTGGAAATGTGCTAGTGTTTGTCAACTGTTTATTTAAGCCACAGAATGAAAAGACTAATAAAAATTGGCCAAAACGATCAGATGTCTGCTAATGTGGCTGTAAACAAATCAAAGTGGGAATCAGCCATTAAAAAATTATGATGGGTCCACTCGTAAACACAATGTTCACATTTTTACAATACTTGGCAGCTAATTAGGTAGAGTATACAGGTAGATGTACTTTCCAGTTTAACAATGACTGTAATTCATCTTTTGCTGCACAATTTATCCACCACTCTCCAGTCTTTGGTATAATGACCAGATATCATGTGAGTGGTGGAACAGTCTCAATATAGCACTTATATCAATATGACTATAATTGCCTTGATATGACTGCTGGGTTGAGAAGCCCACCCACCAAAATATCCAGCCATCAGTGGTTATGATGAAGCATTTTAATGATCTGAATTAGTGTATTTCTAAAAAAAAATCTAGAATATTCTAACCCCTATGTCTGGGTGTGTGCTGCAGGTGAGCTGGTGGCGGCTCCGCAGTCTTCTGGACTCAAGAAAGACACATGGTGATAAGCATACATTGATGTTTCCTGGAGACCGAACCCATGCACTGGTCCCTGGACTGCGTCCCTTTTCTGAATACAGCCTTATTGTCATGGCCTTCAATGGAAGAGGAAATGGACCAGGGAGCCACCCAGTCAATTTTAAAACTCCAGAGGGAGGTAAGAGAAAAAGAAACCTCCATGATGAATGTTAAAATCAAGAAATAAGATGCACTTGAAATGTGTGAATATCTGATATGTAAACCAAATGCATTCTTGTTTTCTTTTCTTCTGATTATAATTGGATAGAAACTATTTTTCGTAAATGCACCTCTCTCCTGTCTCCTGTAGTTCCAGATCAGGCTGCTCTGTTCAGGGCTACTGATATTCAGAAGCATGCAGTCACACTTACCTGGTCTTCTCCAGTGGAAGCCAATGGATTTCTCACTGGCTATATCCTGCAGTACCAGCTGAGTATGTCTATACCACTGCATCCTCTCTAAGCACCCAGCTGCTCTCTGCCTCAATCTCTTGCCATACCAAGTGATTCCTTTTTCTCACCACTAGGAGATATCATTGTGCCATGTTCTTCAAGGACAACATCAGTCTTTCTTTTTGGAGAAAGACGTCTGTGCCCCAGCCCAAACAACACCAGACATGGCGCAGTTTATAGCAGCAATCTGCGTAATGTTAGTGATTATGTGATACAGAGATACTCCACAGGGGCAGAATTGGCAGAAGCAGCAACATGCACAGTGACATGATATCAGCAAAAATGTTACAGGATAGATAAGCAATATGAGTGTAGTTTGATCTTATGTCTAACAAATATACATACCATTTTACATAAAATATAGTATATAGTATAGTAAAGTATAAAGAGCCTGAGGACTGGCATTAGAATAAAGTCATGCTTATTTCCAATGACATGTTATTTTCCTAGAATTTGGGCTGTGATCATCAAAAACAAACAATTTAACATTTGAACAATTGAAACATTAGTAAAAACCAAGACCAACAGAAAAATGTAAAATGCATTATTATCATAGTACTTGCTTAGCCATTGATGAAGAAGGTATATTATAATCAATAGCTATTTTATAAAGCAATCGTGCTTCAAACCATTGCAGCAGCCTTATAAAAATATTTGGCCCAAGCATATTAAGTACTAATAATGAATAAACTCTATTGTGGCCCATTTAACATTATTCAAATTATATCATGTTAACAGGTCCCTTGTAGCTTTCATTCATTGTTATCCATGTTAGCGTTTTGGGGTCAAGCAAACCTTTCTCTCACCTCACGACCCTCTTTCACCACGGTTCACTGGCTAGGGCATGCATATTGCTCAGCACACTGCTGGCTTAGAGTAGGAATAATGATGAAGCTGGTAATAATATGCGCTGCCTGGGAGGGTTCATTAGCTAATTATGTTTGATGATGCAGCTGAACGCTATGGCCAAGTGCCATGCTACATATTAAAAGGAGGGACATTTTTATCAGGAGATTGTGCAGGAGCCACTGTGCCCCCTTTGAAGTGGGCTTTTTGAAGTCCCCTCGAAGGAAGTGCTGTACAAAACATTGGGGATAATGCACCCAGCTGTCCATGTGGCACACAGCAGCGGCGCCTGGAATTTAAAACGCTAGTGCACAGATGTCCCGCGGCTAAGCATGGCTGCACTGAGCTTTAACACAGGCAATATTTTACTCTCATTGAGTGTCTTGGTGGGAAAATATTCAGAGGAAGTGTTTTAACATATTATAAGAGTAAACCAAAAACTTGCAACTCATCGTCTTAAGGGGAACTAAATTTGAAGTAGGGCCTGCTGACAGAATGTGTAGAATTCTTCCTGACAGTTTAATACTACATTCCTGCCTTTATCTGAAGGTGGCTGCCTCATTTTTTACATATGCTGTTACTACTGAAATCATTTCACCTTTCAGTTTATAAGAGTGGTTTATATAAACAATATCTTCCATATATTAATGAATAAAGGTTCATTTGTTTGTATCAGTCAGGCATGAAGACGACGGATGCCGGGTGCGACAAAACTTCTCTTTATTTATCAAAACAAAGACTCTCAGCTATGAAAACAAACTGACTGTGGTTGTGAATATAGAGGCAATAGACCTGAAGGCCATACATGGTGATCATGATGACAATACAGACTCAAAGTGAAAATACATGTAGACAAATACAATGACTGTGACACATGAGGGAACATTTAAACCAAACGAAATTAGACATGAGATGGAGAACCAGGACTGTGGAATCACAAGACTCAGGTGCATACACTCACAGGCGGCAGGACATGACAAACGTAAACAAACAGCACGTGTACTAAACAATAACGGGGCTGTGACGGAGACAACGCTGTGATGGAGGTTTCACAGTTTGATGAAAGGCATATTTTATGACTTTTGGATTAAAGTATGTGGTCCGCTTACAGTATTGTGCAAAAGGCTTAAAAGGCAGCTTATTATTTACTCCCTTTATCTTAGCAAAAAGTTACATTATAAATTTTAATAAAAACAAAAGACATTAATATACTAAAAAGCTCTTTTTGTTTTGAAAGTTCAGAGAAGTTAAAAAAGGTCAAAAGTTCAGGTTTGGTTTTACAATCTCATATAAAAAACAAATTAGGGTATCATAAAAAAGGTCATTGTTCATAATTTAATTCAAAAAGTAAACAGTCATATTTGATCTAAATGTAAAGTGACATTTCAAGCCTATTCTTTACTTTACTGCTCATAGCTGATGAAAATCAGAAATCCAAAATTTCAAATTATTCAGATATTTCATATAGAGTTTGAATAAAATTACTATTCAAACAGTATCAACATTAAAACAAAAAATCACTTGAAGTATGTCACTTTACGCATAATGAAAATAAAATGACAATTTACCTTTTTGCATTCAATAATGAACACATGAACATGAACTTCTTCATAATATTCTTACAACCATTGCAAACATCTATTAAAGTCCATGACCAGCACACTTGATATAACACAACGAAGTATTTTAACATATTGAGTGTATTTACATGCATTTAATAATCTGATCATAATCAGAGTTCTGCAGTTATCTGATTATTCAAGTGGCCATGTAAAGAGTATACTCAGATTGCTCTGGAGTAAGGTCTAGAAATTTGTTTGAGAAATCTGATAAAGAAATTTAACAAATGCGTTTGGGGCGACACTGATGATGTATGGTCATATTTTCAGGTAAAGTGGCTCAAAGTGTTTTTAAAAGCCTGAAGTTTGGATTTTACATGATGCTTATGTCACTTCTTCTGTGAATTCATTGAATGGTTGCAAAGCAGAAATATGATTACTGCCTGACTCATGTAGACCCAGAGTTTCTCATTATCAGATTACACAAGTGTTGATTGGATTACTGACCAAATCTTATTTTCTCCATTTGTCAGATTATGAAGTGCAGGTAAACACACTCATTGACATATCTAAAATCCATACTTATTTTATTAATGTTCTTTGTATTTATTCTAACATTTGTGATTTGCAGAGCAAATAAACACTTGCTGCCCAGATAAATAGTTAATCTAATTTTCTTGGGTGCCTAAAACCTTTTCACAGTCCTGCATATTTCTGGAAGTGAAGCGTAAATTCTGAAGAGTTCAGTGGTTTCTCTGCTTTAATGCATCACATTCATCTCAAGTAATCATCAAGAGCTGAATCAGTCAGGTTGAAGCCCAGAAAAAGTGCAATGGCCTTCAGGGACTAGATGTGAAGAACACAGCTTTAGACTAAAGCTCTGGTTCTGAAACATTGTAGTGAGATATCCCTTCTCTGTTTATATTAGTTTCCTTTTGAGCTCTAAAGACCTTTACACACTGACAGTCATTTATATGAATACAGATGACATATTGCAAACCATGTGATATAGTGGACATAAAACCTCTACACACCCCTGTTAAAATGCCAAGTTTTTGTGATTTAAAAAATGAGACCAAGATTGAGCATTTCAGAAATTCTTTACTGTCAACTGTCATTTGTGCAGTTCCATTGAATATTAAAATAAAAGGGTTTTGAAACATTTAGGGTGAAGAAATCATAAAGAACTAAAATAATGTGGAGCATAAATACATTCACAATTAAACTAATATTTTGTTGAAGTATATTTTGAAGTTATGACAGAATTTTTGTCTATCAGAATGGCACATCTTGGCTTGTCAAGTTTTGCCCACTCTTCCTCGAAAAAGTGCTCCAAATTTGTCAGATTGTGAGGGCATCTCCTGTGTATGTCCCTCTTCAGGCCAAACCACAGACCAAAACTTCCAAAACTTTGATCTCCTTCTGGTGAAGCCATTCTTTTGTCAATATGGAGGAAAGCTTTGGGTCATCGTTGTACTGAAAGGTGAAATTCCTCTTTAGCTTTTTAGCAGAGGCCTGAGGCCCAAAATTGACTGATATTTGGAACTTTTCATAATTCACTTAACCTTGACTAAAGCCACAGTTCAAGCTACAGCCCCAAAGCATAATGCTGCCTCCACCATGCTTCACTGTGAGTATGGTGTTCTTTTGATGATGTGCATTGTTGGCTTTGGCCAAACCTAAATTTTGGAATTATCGCCAAAAAGTTCAACCTTGACCGATGATTTTGGCAAAACCAAACCAGGCTTGGATGTTATTTTTGTAAGAAAATGCCTCCATCTTGCCAACCTACCATATATGAAGAATATATGAGATTGTTGTAACATGTTCTACATAACCAGTACTTGCCAAAATGATTCATCTTGGTCTCATTTTGTAAATTAAAAAAAAAAAAAAAATCATTTGGCAAAAATTCAACAAGCATCAGTAATTACATAGCGACACTGGTGATACAGCATTCAAATGTTGATGCAGGAGAGATAGAGGTGCTTCATCTCATCCATGAAGGACCTTGAAGTGACATAACGGACACTTTATATCCAGCAGCTGGTGTGTCCAGACTGAAATGCATCTGGAAAAATAAAAATGGAATTGTGTTTCAGTCTCATTCTTATTCTTAAAAATTGGGTTCTTCAAGGGTTCTTTAGTAAAGACAATGGTTCTATGTAGAATAATGAACACTCAGAAAACATGGTGAAAGGCTTCTTCAGATTGATGAGGAAAGTGTTGTAGACTATTCTATATAAAAGCTTTTTTTTCTGTATATCCCCAAAAGGGGTTCTGCTGTCATTACAGTGTCAAGCTTCTAATAATAGAGGAACCCTATTTGGTGCTATATAGAACCATTTTCAAAAAGGTTCTCTATGGAACCATCTACAACACATTTCTCATCAATCTGAAGAACTCTTTGTGTTCTTTGAGTGTTCGTGGTTCTAGTGTACCTCCAAATGTGGTTTGAATCAGATTTGTAATTTTTTGGCTGTGTACAATCTAGATAAGCCAAACATTGGCATAATCCTAACAAAATCATATGAGATTTGTTCTGGCAGTCTGATCAAGGCTTTACTAAATCAGTAATGTTCACCGTCATGGTAGAATCTATACATCCATACATTTAAAGCATCCAAAAGTCAAAAATTAGCAATTGTTCCAAATATGTTGTCTGATACTTGAGGCTTCACATCACTGTATCTAATGAAGTTTAATACAGCCTTCTTGTCAAACTCATCTTGTAGTAAACATCACTGTATCTAATGAACATTATTTTATCTTGTCTAGTTAACAGCACGGAGGAAGTCGGGCCCCTCTTGTCTGTGAACACCAGTGCTGACACCACTAAGTGGCGCCTGGAGGACTTGGAGCCAGTGAGCCGCTACAGGTTCTACCTGCGCGGCTGCACGCGAGTGGGCTGTGGACCAGCGGCCAGCGAGGAGTGCACCACCATCCCAGAAGCACGTGAGTGAAAACAAGGACAGTCTTTGGGCCAAAGTAGCCCCATCACAAGAGACATCCATGGATCCTGGCTTAGAGGCCTAAGCTCCTTGGTGTTCTGACATGGATGGCCGAGTGTCTTGCTGATCTGGGCATCGATCCCAAGGAATGCGAGGGGACATTATTTCGACCTCCCATCCCACCAAGCTTTTCATATGCCCATCTAAGCAGTTCTTTATGGCCAAACAATATCATAGCACAGTGGGAGCAGCTCATTTGTCATTGTCGAGGAAGACCAAGTGCTTATTGATTTGGGAGGAGGTTGAGAGCTTTATAAAAGAAAAAAAAAAATAATAATAAGTCGTCTTTCAAAGGGGAAATGGTGGATAGTCATTTCGAATGTCACAGTAGTAATCAACTAAATGCCCATACATTGCAGTATTTTATATACTTAACATGTTTTATCTCCAAAGAGGAAAAAAGAATAAGATTGATAAAGTACAATTTATTATTTTTACTTGACTGGGGATTCACACAGCTTCAGCAAAGATAACATCAAAGTCAGAATCCCGTAGCATCGTTTTAATATACTGCACAGTAATAGAAAACAGGCAGCAGAATGAATTGCCCCTTTGATATGTGGTTTGATATCTTTCTTTCTTTCTTTATCAACAACAGACCATTAGAAGCACTGTGGGGCTCAATATGATCAGAAGGATGGGGAAACAAGAAAATCTGTATTATACACTGTAGCATCCACTCATTTTTTAGCAGAGATGCATGGAGCAATCTCAGTTTCCAAAAATGGAGCATTTCTCCATGCCTAGCTGCTAGGTTGCTTTTTCCTTACAATGCTCTGATAATTCGCATTGCTTTGAACAGAAAGTACATGCCTTCTGCTTTTAGCGTCTGCCATCATTTGCAAGATGTCTCTTTCATGCATTCTCTTTTTGTTTTGCCAGCTTCAACAGATGTGCCCACTTTCAACATCAGTATGAAGTCTTCTACTTTCCCTAGCGGTAGATTTAGTGAAAAGAGTAGTGCTTTAGTGCATCTAACATTGCTGGTCCTTCAGGCCACTAACTTGCAGTTTTTCCTCCATAGTCAAGCAATGTCTTGTATAAGTAGAGCAACCAAGTAGTACAGTAGATTTGTCTGTGTTAAGTTTGCTTGTCACAGTAAAAATCCAGTCATAGATTCACTTTTGCCAGTTTTATGCTGTTGCCAATAAAAACCTACAGTGATTCATTTTCAGATATGGCTTCTTTCACCCCAAAGCCACTCAGTTAAATTAGTCTCACTATTAACAATCTGCTACAAAACATCTATTAACTTACAGCATTTCTGTAAAGCTGCAGTAGATCATTGTGCTCTTTCAGTTAACCAACCTCTTTAATATGTAAAAAAGAAACATTTCTTAAAGGACTTAAGATTAGTATAGATTATAACATAAACTCTAGTAGACACCTGGCTATAGTCTGCAGAAACTTAAGCTCTTATCTTTCTTTCCAGGACAGCCCAGAACTCGTTCTCCTCCAAGAACATCTACAGTCTCCCCAGTGGCTAATGCCACACTTTCTTCCATAGGTACTAACATGAGTCCCTATCCAAAATTGGTCATGTATATCACAAAACCTACAGACTGCATGAGCCTAGTGTTGACTAGATTTAAATGAAAGGTGATACATGGTCATATAATAAATCAGGGGCTATTTTTCTGCTTCTTGGAGGGTCAGAGTTGAGAATATACTGTACATTACTGCTCAAAAGTTTGGTCACCCCTTAAATTGAACGTATACACAAACTCATGATCACATCTATAAAGTATGCAAGAAGTCAGAAGTGTAGATAAAGTCAGAGATGCTGCATATTAGGGGTTTGGATCTGTCCAAAAAATGATGATCTGACACATATCTTGATTCATGTGGTACGCTACAATTCAGAAACGATATATTTTAAATTATACCGACTCAGTTTGATTTGATTAAGTAGGATTTTGATACAATTCGGTTCACTATAATCGGGTAGGAAATAATACGATAGTTACTTGTTTAAAATAAATGATAATTTTACATTATGATTCAACTTAATACTAAAAATGTGTTTTTGCTTGGGGGGGGTGAGTGAGAGCAGCAGCAAGCACATCAGCAAACCGATTGATGGCTATTTAACAGGGCCATTGGCCGGTTTATGCTACAAACAGACCAATTCAGGGGTCCATGTACCGATTTATTCACATCATTAAAGTCAAAACCGGACTTTTGATTCAAATTCAAACACATTTTTTACACCCCTACTGCATATACATGATGTGCACATTCAATTTTCATTTGAGGACGTGCTTTAGTGTTGTGAGAGACTGCCGTTCAGCTCTACATATTTAGCCCACACAACACCTTTCTCTCTCTATCACTCCAGGTTGGATTCATTTTATGCAAATTAGCTTTTTTTCAACCAATCAGATTGTTGGTATAGAGGGTGGAAACCATTGTGTCACACTCAGCAAAACTACAGCCTAAGATTTAATAGTTGAAGATCAGTGTTTGATCATTAAATAATTACAGTACAATTCCTGTCTGTTTTAATGATGACCATTAGCTGGTGGAGGAAGCCAGTCACTTTGCTATAAAATGCAATGTTAACGGCTACGTTCTGAAATCAAATAAGTCCTCTGCTATGCTCAAAACCAGCAACTCCCATGATGCAATGCTGAAATATGGTGTTATTAGAATCACCACTTCCCACATCCCTTTATGAAAGCTCAGATATTCAGTGGTAATTATACGTGTTGTGTCTCTTCTGGTTTAGCAAAGACTGAACGCTTGAATGCAAGAGACTGCATCGTCTTACACTTCCACTGTCCAAAAGAGATGAAATGTGAAGCATTGATTGTCTGTGCTCACAAACAAACAGTCAGCGTCTGATCAGATTGCACTGTGGTCATTTCATCAAGTGTAGTATTTAGAGGTAGAAAGAGAAAGAGAGAGTGATATGGAGAGCTGCATAGAGAGTCAGCTGCCACTACTTAAGTGGATAAGTGGAAGCTGTTGAAAGCTGTGGATCAGACCATTTTTTGTTGCCATGCTGAACCCCCTCCCCAGGTTTTCTGGGCCCTGCAGGACATAGTGTGGCATAGGGGCCCTTTCTTCGCCTGCTGCGCCGGCAGATGCTTCCTGTAGCATTTAATCTCGCTCTACGAAGGCAAAGTGACAAAGCCCCAGCCAGGCAGCGCTCGATATTTATAGCCCCCTCTCTCCTCACCCCACCCCATTTTTTTCCTCCTTCTTGTGACAGGAAGGCATCACAGAGAGCTGCCGATTTTACGCAATTGCTGCTGTGACAGGGAGAAAAGAAACACGTCCTCAATTAGGGGGTGACATTTCCGAGGCTTGCTATTGGGCCAGGCAAGTTCTTGCAGCCTCGGCTACTGACATGTCAGAGAAAGCCTCACCTGTGGAGAGGGTGCCAAGAATGTGATTAGCACATCTGGCCCTGAGGAACAGACAGTCCATGATTTAGATGTACATTAAGGCAAGCTGACAGCTCTAGACGCATTGCCTAATTACAACACCTGAAAGGAGTGAAAACAATTAACCAATAAGCTTCTTTAGGTCTATGAAGTAGTGTTTTTCAAACTTTCTCAAAAAAGGACATTTAAAGATCAAGCCCCAACCAAAACCAGCACCATCGTTTGTCCTGTAGTCACTCATTTAAGCAGATGTTTAGCCAACTCAACTATTTCTCAATCCCTCACTGAGCCCATAGTTAAAACACTTACAGTTACATTTCTACAATGCTTTTGTAAACACTCAAAGTACTTTTTCTCAGCCCAACATTAGAGAGCACGTCCACCAGGCTGATATGATGATGAGTCTGCACCAGAACTTTCACCACACATTAGTTAAACAGTAGAGAGAAAAGGTCTGTTTTTGAAGATGGAGAAGATTAGGAGTGGGAAATGTAGGCAGGACTTTAGGTAACTCCTCCAGTCTTTTAGAGGAAATGACCAGCGATCATTTTCTGACTTCAGAGAATTGGAACCTTAGTTTTACGTCTCATCTGAGAGACTTTTCCATTTATAAAGTACAGTGTGTCTAGAACTGCACTGGGGCATTGGGATCCACAGAGGACAAAGGAATAAGCGCGCCACCAGCAACACTTTCGCCCCTTCTTTGGATACCCCCCTTCCAAATACTAACCAGACCCAAACCTGCTTAACTACATTTGCATGTCATTTTCTTCGGGTGCTTTGTCTGTTTAGTTCATTTGAAATTTAACTTCCAAACATTGCTTTGCTATCTTGCTAGCATAGTATACATGCACACGTGATTGTGAGTAAATTTTACTGAGTAAGTGAATTCCACTGTGGGGTCCCAACCTTATTTTAATTTTGTGTATTCTGCACAAAGTAGCACAAGTTAGCCATGAATCTAAATGTGTGATCTTCTTTACTACACGCAACCAATCACACAGCTACCTCACTGAACCAGGTCATGAATTAATCATTTAGCAACAGGAGGCTAAAACTTTCAGCAGGTTGCCAGCACAATAGATGTACTAAATGACGTTCAAAGAAGGCATGGCTTGCACGAGGCTTACAAATTTGCTTCAATATTATAATGCCATTTTTCTTTTAGCGATTTCATTTCAAAAGCAGTCATTCTTTATTTCTGTTCCAGTGGCTATTTCAGAGCCTTAATGCACTCGACAATGTTCCATGGCATGAAATCTTTCAATTGGAGAGAGATGCTCCACTTATGCTAATAAGCGATATTTTATTCAGGTCAGATCTTTGATAGAGCCATATGCTAAAATGGAGATGAGGCAAATGAAAACAGACCTGCTCCCCTCCAGAAACTCTTTCTAACTAACAAAGCTGTTGCTTGAACACAGATCTTTCTTGTCACCCACTAACCCTCTCTCTGTTCTTTCTCTTGTTTTTCTTTCTATTCTTTTTTTTCTGTCAGTACCAGCTGTGTTGAATGTTAGTGCCTCAGTTAGTGACAGCTTTGCAAATATCAGCTGGATTCCTGGGAAGGAACAAATGGATTCAGAATTATATATTGCATATATGAACAACCGTAAGCTCATCTTATCATTCTTCATCTTCTTCTTGTGGCTAAAAAGGCTAACACTGCTGCTTAATTGTCAGGAGCTAGTCTGTACTGCGCCGTGTCATGCTAAATGTTGTCTACAGTAGTAGTTGTGCTAGATGTTATATGTCCAAACGTTTCTATAGTTGTTCAACCGGCATTTATTCTAAAATGAGTGGAATGGTCCTTCATAGATGTGAAAGCTGGACATTAAAAAGCAGGACAGGAAGACTATTGATGCATTTGATCTTGGAGAAGACTTTTGAGAGAACCTTGGACAGCAATGAAAGCAAATAAATGGATCCTTGACCAAATCAAACTTCTCCTTTTACTAGAAGGCAAAATAACAAAACTGAAGAACTCTTATTTTAGACAGATTTCAGTTCACCTGAAAGATTATGCTTTTGAACAGTTGAAGATAAAAGAGGAAGAGAGCAACCAGAATCATGAAAGAGTCACTAAGAAACCTAAAGAGCCAAACAGAAGACAAGATGTTTTGAAGAAACCTCCAAATGGTCACCAGGAGATGGAATCAACATGACAGCACTTTGTGAAGGCTTTAAAATTAGATTCTTGGGGGTGCCCAAGAGTTTGGATGCAACACATTCAACTCTCATATTCAGATGACCAGGAAAGCTTTCATTACCTGGTGCAAGTGTCCAGGACTGGAATTGGGCACACTTGCACTAGAACATCTGTGAGGATCTGTTGCGTTGAATCCCAAGCACATTAATATTGTTGGATCATTAGTTCTGGATGATGAACCTCACTCCCACTCACCCCAAATGTGCTAGATGGTGTTCCACATAGAGAGTCACATTCTAGTGGCAGTGCTTTTCTAAGGTGGGAAGATGTATGTGCATAATTGAACACCTCTTTCATCAATGGATGCACTATGAAGTATCAAATTCAGTATTTAAAAGTGGCATCTTGATACTTTTGGACATATAGTGTACTTTCCCAAAAAAAAGCATGTCTAGTTGTGATGGATGACATTTAGATGACATGGCAAAGGTGGAATTACATTAAATAGCAATTATACTAGGCATCTTCACAAAATGAATTTCTTTTTAGTGGCTAACCTGCTAGTGCAAGTAAATCTTTGCCTTTTAGCTTTCATTGTCATACAATTCACCTTGTTCAGCTAATGCTAACACTGTATGTGCTAACTAATGTTTGTGGCAGCCAAAATCAATGTTCCTGGCTTACTAACACATACTTGGTTATGCACTTCCTTTAGGTAAAGGTAGCTGGAAGATTTCCGAGGCAGTTAACTCCTCTAAGACTTTCCTGGTCATTGAGGAGCTGGAGCCTGGGACAGAGTATACTGTACGGCTTATGACTAAAAGCTGGCTTGATAATTCTAGCATTTTTGAAGACGTTATCAGGACCAGGGCCAAAGGTGAGGGGGCGAGACATATCCACTGATGACGGAGAAAGAGAATATGTTGTTGTTGTTGGACTTCCACCTTTTCCTATTTACAAGTTTTTGTCCTTGAACAAACTTATCATGCGTGACACTGTTTCTTGTCCATCTCCCAGTATGTGTTCTGTTACCAAACTCAATGAAAAGGAATTATGCTTTACCAGCATCTTCTCTTGATTAATTAGACAAGCAGGTCGGCTGTTTAATATTAATTACGTTTCCATTCTGTCGTTAGTCGCCCGTTTGGCATCAGCCAGGCTTTGTCGATGTAAGCAGTCAATCAGGTGTCCTCATGGGGGAAGGTCAAGCCAGAGTTTGTGAACAAACACTTGTTTTTTTGCAGGTTTGGCCAGTATCCACGGTGGCATCTCCAACCAGGGCTGGTTCATTGGGTTGATGTGTGCCGTGGCCCTCCTCACGCTCATCGTGCTCATTGCCTGCTTTGTGAACAGGAACAAAGGAGGGAAGTACTCAGGTGAGTGTTTGCTGTCTTGATTTCAGACACTTGACCCATTTGTGTTCACTCATCACGGCACAAAACATCCCAAGTATCTCTAAAACTTTATCTGGAAACTAAATAAAACTTTTAATGCATATTAAGCAGAGATTTGATTCAAAGTCATTTTTAGAGCAGTTCTTTCAGTCAGTCATTAAATGTAAATGATATTTGCTGGGATTAAATGATGGAGAAGAATCATTTTAAATGATGGCTATATGTGATATTGATCAACTTTCCCATCATTTAAAAAAAATCCCCATTCAGTGTTTTTTTTTTTTTTTTTTTTTTTTTTTAATCTCTTCATCTAACACGATTGCAAACTGCTTCAAATTGCTCACATATTATACAGTTTTGTTACTAATGCTATTTATTTAAAATGTATATATGCCATGATACAATGGCAACAATTCAGTATATCTAAAAGTGTTATGAAAACAAAGAATAATAAAAATGCGTGCTTGGGGATTTATATGCATTATCACAAAAGAACCCATTTTGGTTCTCGTAACTCCTAACTTCCCATTCAGGCGTCTGTTCCTCAGTCCTACAAAATAAGTATGAGAGTTTAAAGGACTAAAGACTCTTTCAGTGAACAACTGAAACAAACAAGCGTTCTGTAACGATCCAAAAGTGTATTTTTGTATTAATAGTGTATATATTGAGCAACCAAAATTATTCAGCCCAAAAATGGCAAAACCACTTTAGGTGTTTGGTCAAATAAGTGAAAAGACTGAATAATTTACACTGAATAATGATGTTTTTAATGACACTGTTACCTTTTTCTAGCTCCTAGCTGTAGACCTTAACCAGAGTGGAGCTTTACTAGTAAAGTTAGTTTATTGTTGAACACTCAATTGATAAATGAAACATGTTTGGTATTGGGCAGAATGTTTCATTTGGTTCAGTTTTGCTTAAAAAGGTTCATTTCAGTGCATCTCTGGTTTTGATGCCTTCATTTTCAGTGTATGGAAAGTGTGATGATAAAGCAAAGCTAAATTGAGTAGTAAACATCTAAACAAACCCGATATTGATCAAACAACCTGGTCATCAGCCACAATAGTCCTAATGCTTTCTCAATACAGCAACAATGAGAAATAACCATGTACACATTGACACCTTTAGGTCAACATTTATAAAAAGATGCATATATTATATATTACTCATTACACATCAAAACATCGGCAACTAGAATCATGTTACAATCCATTCTTCTGTAACTACTATGAAGGTACTGTGTTAGTTATGAGAGCTTGTCATTTGAAGTGTGGGTCTCTTAAGATTTAAGGAGCTAAAAAGAAAACAATAAACAAACAATACAAGGAAAGAGCAAAGTCATCGAATGGCTGTTTGCATTAATATACTCTACCAATGTCTGCATCGGTGTGGAAAATAAACAGGTGTCTTTATATCTAACATGTCTAACACATTCTATTTACAGCATGCAAATAAAGCTAGACTCACAATGGGAGCAGCATGCAAAATGCTCACACAGACATGCCATCACATCAGTAACAACGCCAGAGAACAACATGATGGAAGGCTCTAAAGACAATGCGTTAGCACTGCTTCAACTCTTCCTCTGTTAGTTCCAGAATGTCTTTCTCACAATTTCCTGTAAGAGGCCATGAGCTCTAGATAATCAGACAATACTAGAACTAGAAATCCTGTCAGGATAGCATACAAAAAATATGTGAAACCTCTGTATCCTCATTTGAAATTTGAATCATTATTAGTCTGATCTCATTGTTGCCATGATGGTGTTTATATCAAAAGGGGTTTAATGACTATACAGGATGGATCTACTCACATACATGTATTTCCTTTTTAATTTATTGGGTCATTTACTCTACGAGCTGACTGAGTTAATGAAATTAAAAGAGCAAATTTTCTGTCCTCATCTTTCAGTGAAAGAGAAAGAAGACCTCCATCCAGACTTGGAGTCTCAAGGAATGAATGATGACACTTTCTGCGAGTATAGGTAGGCCAAATCTAAATCCATTCCAGCTAGAAATGCTGTAACTTCATCAAACCATGGCAAAATAACAAAATAACACATTCTAAATTCTGATTAGCTGAGCTGATGTCGAGTAGTGCCCACATGCAAAATTTCACCCCATAATGATTGACCAGAAGAGTCCAGACTTTTTGCATATGGCTGTGTGAACTGAATTCTGTATTATGTGCCAAGTTTTTAAAGACCATCATGTTTGCTTGGCAGCCATAGCTTACAGTTAGCAAACTTCATTACTTGGCAGATGACTGCTTGGCATAAGAGTATTATGTTTATCATTAATAATCATTTTTTTTAATTGTCTGTATTGGTGGCCATGTGGTATAGTGATTTTACATTGGTTAATGAGTTTCAGGCATTCTGCTTCATGCCTTTCCTTTAACCGTGATAAAACTATAATGCATGGCTTATTGCTTTAATGTAGCTCTACATGTCGATGTGCCCTTGTAACAATCATTTTTTTTGTATTGTCCTTTTCTTGCGGTTCAAAAGAGAGCCTAATGTACATGAGCTAAACGTGGACCAGCAAGCCAGCTCCAGCTCAGGACACGTTACGAGCTGAGTAACAACCACACGTACGTGCTAAAGCAACAGCAGAGAACCCCACCACGTTGCTCATGCATCAGCAGTGCTGATGCAGTGCTGTTATTTTGCAGTGCTTTGTGGCTAGCTAGTGTGTTGTGGTAGGAATTAGGAGTAATTACCTCACTGTTAAAATGAAACCCTTCTATTCGAAGTGGAGTCTGTCCAGTACTCAGCAGGAGATCTTCTTTTTTGGGAGGGAGGAGGGGGCATCAGTTTAATTGAAAGCCACTTACCTCCAGGGCAGCGATATCTGTGTTCGTTTCATTAATCTTTCAATCATCCGATTTATAACAGCCTCTCTGAGAGCTCTCAGTGTAGTCACAAATAAGGCAACACAGTCACATGAACGTGTAGCTAGATTATCAGAGGACAGAGGACGAAGATGAATGGTATATGTGAACTAGGTCTTGTTTTGTGGAAACACGTGTTTGAGAAATAGTACACTCAGCAGCTCACACTGCGAATGCACCATGCAGAACACTTGCACAAATCTTGTGGCCGTAATGTTTCCCCCTCCACAAATCAAGCTAAATAAAGCCTCCCATAGAGTCCAAGGCAGGTGCTCTGGTGTTCTCACCCACCTGCGGTTTCCCTATAGGTACCGAAAGAAATGAGTATTCATTGTACGTTGAATCATTCATCATTTCCAGCCTAAAAAATTAAAAGAAGAAAAAAAAGAACTGACTGAAGACATAAATTCTTTACAATTTGTAGACTTTAGACATTTCAGTAAAAGTTTGTGCAGAAATAATAACAGCTAGCTATGAACATAATGAGTGTATTTACATGCACACTAATACGCCAATCTTACCCTGACTAAGGTCAAGTTAAATGTGTAAACACCTGTAATTGGGATAACATCTTAATTGGAAGTAAACAGACCTTTAAAAATGCCTGCATTTCTAGACAGTGATGAATCTGAGCATGGAAAGAGCTTTTTTTCACATTTCTGTCTGTTTTGGCTTTGAATATATCACAAATGATTCTGTTTCACTGATCCCATGTAAATAGGGGGTTATGTATTATCACACTGTGCATGTAAACACTTCATGACCTTCAGTACTTGCCATAAGCTGATTTTTGCCAGCAGCTGGGGTATGGCTCTGCATGTAAGCACACTTAGTGAATGCAAGCTAGGGGGAGCAGTTAGCATGATCGTATTTGCATTATACTAACTGGCCCCTGCTAATTTTCATTCATTTTCATTCATTTTACCTTTGTTGTTTTGGGCCGTGTGATTACTGTAACCCCACCCAGAAGCAGAAATGTCAGCCCTGTTTGGTCATTTTCAACATGTCTGTCCCTTTTCTCACCCAGCGACAATGATGAGAAACCCCTGAAGGGCAGCCAGCACTCCCTCACAGGGGACACTAAGGGAGGGGACAGCGGGGACAGCATGGTGGACTATGGCGATGAGGACGCCCATTTTAATGAGGATGGCTCCTTCATTGGAGAATACAGTGGACGCAAGGAGAGGGCCTCCACGGAAATCAAAGGAACCAATCAGAGCACGGCGTGAAACAGCGGACAAATACTACTGGACATCGCTTAGAGGAATTTGGAAAAAAGAAGGACAAAAAGGGAGCCATGAGAACAAAATCTATATAAAAATTGACATAATCCACCTGAAGCGCGTTTTTCAAACATGTGAGAATTAATGTGTTTATTGTCATGCTTATATGATTTTATAAGGCTTAGTTTCACACATATTGTAACTGATCAATCATTTCTAGCTGTATATATTTGCGTCGGGTGTTTTTTTGTTTTGTATTTGCTGCAGATCTGTTGAGACTGCGGAGCTGCTGGCACTTTTCATTTCTTTCGTTTTTGTAAATGCGGCCTGAGTTAGTAATCCTGATGGAGGATGAGAGCAGAAAAGGAAAGGCTCCTGTCTTAATTTGTTATGCGCTGTGAGGTCTCTGTGTTCTTTCACATCCGTCTCTTCTTGTCAAGCAAGTTTGCTGTGCGAGTATAAACTTGTTTTTGTATTTTTATTTCTTCTCTATTCATTCGAGGCAAATATTATTGGCATTTTATATTTGGATATGCATTCATTAAATGTGATTTAATATGTGTGCAACAATGTTGTTCATTAAGTTATTTCCCATTTCTAAAGTGAGCAGGCTAGAAGACCAAGACAAAAGAAGGGGTGAATCATTAAATTGACTTATACACTATTGTTTGTAAACATATCTGATTTTGATAACAACTCAACCTGCATTGCCTATTTTCATTGCTAAAGTACATCACCATGTGTGTTCTTCCTTGCCTCTATTAACCCGTTGGTGAGACCACAGTGTACAGTAATATCATGTGATATGATAATAATGTATTTTTCACCAATTTGATCAAATGGGGCTGTAACAAAGTGGAATTCCAGCTCAGGGTTAAAAACAACAGTTGTTAGTTAAGAGGGGTGTTTTGTATACAGGTTTCAATAGTACAGGTTTATGAGCATAACTCATGTATTGTTGCACTGAACTCTTATTTCTGGCAAGTTTTCCAGTCCCTCGGAAGATTTAACGTGCCATTGGATACACATATATGTTTTGCCTTGATCTAACTGTACCTAATGTCATTCAGTTTGGACTGTTCTGAGTGAAACCCACACAGCAATTTGAATGATATGAGACAGCTTCTCTGTATCATCATGTTTGTGTTTGCATGTTTATGGTTGTTGAATGACATTTGTGCTCAGATTTGACATTAAATTGTATTACTTTTCTTCATTTTGACTTTGGTGACTTGCAGTCATGGCTATTGCTGTGCTTCTTGCCATTATCTTCACGTTCCAGAAGTAAACTTTAGGTCAAAATGTATTACTTTTGAAAGTAAAGTAAAATATTATGACCACCTACCTAATAGTGGAAAAACCACCCTTAGATCGGAATGTTCGCTCAATGAAGGTCACCGACACTTTCATTGTTGCTCCTGTTAGAGGTTAACTGGACCACTGTGGTGTGTTGATTGCCCTGTAAGACTCACCAGAGTCGTCATTGTACAAGAAGTCCATTCTCGATACTCATCATCTACAGCATTCCACAAAGTTAGTGGTTTCTTAGAAGCTATTGCTTTTCACCCGGTACCCTTATCATGCCCTTTGGACATTGGACAAATCACATCCTTTGCCCACGAAGATTGTATTGCACTCTGCTACAACTGACTGGTGTGCTCACTTATTTAAAAAACGCAGCAAACCCTGTTCATTCCAAACCAGGGCTGTTCATAATATTCAGAAAATATACTAATTCCTCACATTTTGCAATAAGAGTTTCATGTAGCTCGGAAACCTTTTCACATCCCTGTTCATATATGGGAAATGCAAAAATAGCCCATTTAATTTTTGTTGTGATGTCATAAAAACAATTGTTTGCATATATCTGTCATTTCAATTTAGCAGCCCTGCCATTTAAAACTGCAGTGTTACCATTTGAACTGTTTTAAAGTTCAGTAGCTGTCTTTGTAGTTATTCCTAAAGAAGTTTATTTGTTTAAACTTTTGTTTGTTTGACCAACATTAGACTGACAATAAAATATTTGATTTGGTAAAAAAAAATAAAATTTACCTTCAGTTTGGCAGATGTTCTTTTCAAAAGCAACATACAGTCTGTTGACATTACAGAGGTACACTGTTGTTTAGCTGTTGGGTATTGGTAGCGTTTTTGTCCAGATGGAAGTTAACCTCTATCTGACCCACTACACAAACTTCAGTCTAAAGATAAGATGATAAGTTAATAGGATAATGGCCGTGACCGTGATACCATTTCCAGGATGTACTTATTACATAGTTGTTGGGTCATGGTTTGGAAATGACAGTGCCAACATCTTGTCTTGTCTTTAGAGGGTGGTTGGTGCAGTGCATTTAACCTCACTGTCTTCCAACCAGAAGACTGGGATTTCATTCTCCATCCAGACAAGCCCAGCACACCCCTTAACACATTATAGCAAGTATTTTATTGTCAAGCTCTTATTGTCTAAACCAGGGGTGTCCAAATCCAGTCCTGGAGGGCCGGATTCCTGCAGAGTTTGGTGATCTTCCTGATCAAACACACCTGATTCAGCTCAGCAGGTAATGAGCAGGTTTAATTGTAGTGTCAGAGCAGAGAAATCACCAAAATCTGCAGGAATCCGGCCCTCCAGGACTGGATTTGGACACCCCTGGTCTAAACAATCAAATCTAAGTTAGATAAACAAATGAACCTCAATAAGGATGACTATTAAACAGCTGTTAACTCAACATACAACCCTGTTGTTCTCAGATCACGAATCTTATGACTACCACACAACCAAGTCCACGACATTTAAATAGAAGTAGAGTCAAAAATATTCTGAACACAATGTAATAGCCATTGAATCATGATACTTAGTAAGATCACTCTAACCCGTGATTGCTACCTTCTGTTTGCGAGGTGAACCACTGCACTATAACTACCTGTTTCAATCACAGTAATCCGAACATTGTGGGCTTTAGTTCCAGAAAGAATATCGAGAAACCTTTGCCTTGTCCTTGAGAACTAGTTACATTTCCGTTGCCCTGCAGCTGTGTGCCATTAATCCTGAGTTGAAATAAGAAAGTAACATGAAAAATGGCTAAAAGTTTGGGTTAAGGTTTATGGAAGCTTTTGAAGACAAGTTGAAAATATGAGTGCGTATGACATAGATCACAGAGCTCACTCGAAGTCCGGTCTTAAGGTATGACCTACAGACTACTGAGCTTTCGTTTTAGACTGGAAAGTTTTTACTTTGCACTTTTCGGGATCATTTATAAACATAAATGTGTAGCTGTTGGTTAGAAAGGTTGATTTTATATAAAACAGCTAATTGTGTTCCCTCTTTCCCCAGTGGAGCCTAAGAATCAATAGGTTAGCAACCCTCACTCTTTGAATGCAGCAGGAAGGAGTCTGCGGCCTGTGCTTTCATCTAATGAATGAAATTACTTCCTGAAGTTGCCAAGAATGAAATGTGGCAGCAGATGATTATTGTATAAAAGATGATCGACAGCACACAGCATGTAAAAGAACAGTCAGTGGCGTGTGCAAATCTGCCTCATTGACCCTCACCAGATTCCCATAGATTCTTATATATGGTTCACCAATAACATGCTCTTAGTATACCGTCCTTATTTTTAGATTATGGAAGAAAGTGCTCTGCTTCTTCATAGACTAACAGCTAGTACCATTCAAAATGAGATAGTATATGATATGCAACACTGGGTCAACCGCTGTGAGTTGAAAGAGCATAGCGACATGCCACAACACATCTAGACAAAGCACTCTTGCTGTGGTTCATCTGCGCATCACCCAGAACCATATCAATAATGCAACACTTTTTTCCTCCACGGACCAAGCACAGGCATAAACAAATGGATTCAATACAAAAAAAGGAACAGTAGTCCATTATAGAGGCGTCGGCATCTATGAAGTAAGAGAATTGCAATAATCTCATCTTTAGACATAAGACTCAAAAGATCTGTGGGAAGTGGTTGTGAAGAGAAGGCAAAGCAGTTTAGAAGTGCCATAAAAGTGATCCTACCGCGCCATCGTGCTGCACTCCTAGACCTTCAAGTTATACTTCATTATACCATAAACATGCCTGTTTCTTCTCCAAAAAGAAGTTTTATTGTACAAACGTCACATTTTTCAGCCTCAAGTATGTGTCCTACACAGCATAAATAGACGCAAAAGTGAAGGAGCATGATTAGCTGTGGGGGCAAAAATTTCAGTGTTGGCACTGCAGCCCCCACCACCCCTGTCCACAGAGCTTCAGGGACATCTGAGGGAATGATCTCAGCATATCGCCGCTGCGCAGCAAATGAATTGGTCCCAGAGTCTCAGGAGCTGTCAGCTATTCACTTTGTATGAAGGCTTCATTCATCACTATGTTTTTTTTTTTTTTTTTTTTTTTCTTCTGCTCCCCTTTCCTGCGTGAAGCAACTTTTAGCAAAGAGGGAAGAAACCGAGAAAGAGAGCCAGACTGAAAGAGTGAGAGAAACTTTTCCAGCTTTCGCTCCCTTTATGTCGACGGTTAAAGATTCTAGGGCTAAACAGTGCATGAGTCATGCACTGTTCCACATAAGCACTTACTGTACAAATACACAGCACTGCATATTTCATATTACCAGAGGCAACGGCCTTTGGAAAAGTTAAAAGTGATAAAAGTTATTTTGCATATGCTGTACTGCACTTAAAGTACACTATTCAGCACATTTGAAAGTAAAAGAAACTACTCTGCTCTGTCTCGTTAGCATAATTCAGTGTATACTAGCTGAGAGACAAATATTTTGGTAGTTACTGCTCTTTTGTGTCTATTTCATTAGGACTTTAAAGAAATTTATTAGAAATGACAATTTTCAGCCTATTATAGCCACAGATCTGGGGTTGCTTATCCTGATTCACATGAATCTGCTCCTATGCACTTGGTCCTTGTTAATAGTGTTACCCCAAATATACTGAAGCGTGGTTGCATAGAGCAAAAACCACCAAATCTGAACAGTGCCAGTGACAAGCTCTGAATTCCAGCACAATTAATTTGAAAGAGATGCCAGAAAAGAGAATTTTCAGCTTATTTGAGGGTATTTGCACAAGTTGTATGCAGAATATTTAGAATATTCATCATCTTCCAGAGAATATATAAGAACAATCTTGAGATCATTACTAACTAAAGCTAAGCATGCTCTGCAATTTGGTTGTAGCCAAATGAATTTCAGAAGCGATGCCCAATTTACTGCCCAAACAGGCTTGGACAGGGCAGTCATATGACCGGATGGATTTCTGACATCAGACATTTTAATCGCTTGCCTTGCAGTTTGAGCAGTTTTATGGGATGATTTCATGAAAAATGTCAAGGATTTAATGTGTAGATGATGTGGAAGAATGGATGAATGTTACATTGTTATAGCACCTTAGCCAAGGACACTACAATCAACACAATCAGAACTCAACCACATACGCCAGCGAGAAGCTGCAGCCAATCACGTACAGTGTACTCTCAACCGAAAAGGACTGCCCATCTGGAGGACTGCATCGATCAGTAGAGGGATCACCCGGTGCCAACCATATCTGGGCATACACACATACAGTACATTCATACACACACCAGGGTCATGTAGAGCAGCCAATTCACCTCATCTCCACAATCCACTGTGGGAGGAAACTGGAGTCCCTGAAGAAACCCACATAAACACAAAGAGAACATGGAACCTCCACCCAGATGGGGACTTGAACACAAGACCTCAGCACTGAGAGGTGAACATGTTAATCTCCAAGCCACCGTGCTGTCCAAGAGCCGACACTGTCAATCTGGATTTAAGAAGATCAGTTATAACTGCTGTGTCATTGTTTGACTCTTCAGTATATTGTAGCTCATTAGTAAGCGGCACATTGTAGATTACATTGGTTATAAACAGTTACATACGGTTACTGAAAATTTCATTTGCAGGCTGATCAAATCTGAGTCAAAGTGCACAGAGCAGAAAATGGTTTGGACACCTAAACATATGCTCACACGTCCTGAAGCATTATCCACATTTTCCCCACCACCTGCGGCTCCATGTAGGTCTCCTCTTTTTGTGGAATTTCAGTGACCAGCAAAGCACAGGTTAGCAAAGCTATGCACTGTCTCAATTTTTTGGATGTACAGGACACTATATTCTGCTCAACTGAGTGTATGTATGTATACAAAACTCTGCTAAAGGGCTGTGTTTCATGTGTCCTATCAGCACCCACATCACATGTCTGGTCAGACTTATTTCTTACAGTGTGAGCATACAAATCACAGGCTTTGTCTTGGGCGGCACGGTGGCTTAGTGGTTAGCACGTTCGCCTCTCAGCGCTGAGGTCTTGGGTTCGAGTCCGCATCTGAGCGGAGTTTCCATGTTCTCCCCGTGTCCACGTGGGTTTCCTCCGGGGTCTCCTAAAAATTACCCTGGTGTGTATGAATGTATGTATGTATGCCCAGATATGGTTGGCACTCTGTCCTGGGTGATCCCCCTAATGCTCGATGCAGTCCTCCAGGTGGACGGTGGCTTCCGGTTGAGAGTACGCTGTGCGCGACTGGCTGCCGCTTCTCACCGGTGTTTGTGGTTGAGTGTGTGTAAATGGAGTGTGTTGATTGTAAAGCGTCCTTGGGTATCTAGAAAGGCGCTATATAAGTGTAACGTTCCTTCCTTCCTTCCTACACAATAAACAATTCACATGTGCAGGGTCAATTATGACCAAATAGTATCATTTCCAAAATCGTTATTTATCCCTGATTTTTAATAAACTAGATCATCCATCCATCCTTAATCAGCTTCATTCGGATCACCATCACCGTGAGTCTCCACCAGGTGCAGGAAAGGGCATTACACACTATCCTAGCTAATGCCACGACAGGGCACCAGTCCATCGATGGGCACACACACACACAACCTCCATGTTTTTAGGGAAATCAAAGACCCCAGAAGAAACCCCTGAAGACACAGGGAGAACATGGAAACTCCACCAAGATGGGAATTTGAACCCATGATCTATGCTGAGAGGCAAGTGTGCTAACCACCAAGCCACTGTGCCACCCTAACCTAGATTAAGTATTGTACCATCACTCGCTGTTCAGCCTGGTCTGTTTCTGCTAGTAACCTCAAAAACACACAGAAAAGACCTCAACATATGCTTTCAGCTCACAGGTTGCCATAGCTAGAACTGTGGTTCCACCCAGTGTTGCCAGATCTCTCGATAGAAACAAGCAACCAGCTCTATGAAAACGAGCCCAAAATAAGCCCAACTGGCAACCCACCACATTCTGTAAAACAGATGCCGCTTTTAAAGTTTAAAGGAAAACATTTATTATGACATTATACATAAATAACACCAAAATTATGCTAAACACTTTTTAATAAAACATTTGGAATAACAAATAATTTAATAAATAATAAGTTCAAAGAAGGAACATTTGTTGATTGTTTACTGCGAGTTTGCTGATACAAAATGATGCAAAATGCACTTAACAAAGAATTAAACATTTTCTAACCCATGTTTGTTAGCCTCATACAAGAAAATGGTGCAGTTTTTTGTGCCTCTCAGTATTAGCATTGTTGATAATCAAAGAGTTTCACTCAGAAAGAAAGTCAAGCCCAAATAAGCAACTTCACGTTCAAAAACAAGCCCAAAAAACCGCAACCCACGACTCACAAGATTTGCAAGCTACTTTAGAAAAAACAAGCCCAAAGTCGCTTATAATAAGTGGACTTGGCAACACTGGTTCCACCACAGAAGTTCTTATAAAATGGCACAGTGCCACCTGCTGTACCGGAATGTACGCAACAGCAAAAACTGAACTGCAGAAAGTTATGCAACCTTGTAAGCTCACACAACCCTCACAAGCTTCAACACATGAGGCCTTAAAGGTGTCTTAAACATTATGAGATACAGAGTAGTGCTCACCTTTTAATCCTTTATTTTACCAGGCAAAACATTTAGAACAGGCATCTTATTTACAATGTCAGCCTGACAAAAGGCAAAGAGAAGAACAGCTATATACAAACAAAACAACAAACAGAAGAAAAAAATACAACTGAGATAAGAATGAAAATGGCATCATTGAGTATTAATGTAGCAATTGCATTTATCAGCTAAAAAGACATACAATTACTAAAAGCTGACTTTGAAATAAAATTGAGCATTTTTAGTGTTTTTTGAATTGAGTTCCAGTTCTTGGCTGCAATGACTGGAATGAGGACAAAACAAAAACTGAATTTGTTTTTGGGACTCTCAGCATGATTAGCTGGGCAGAACGAGTATTATAACTAAAGGACTGAGACTGCAAGAACTGACACAGATAAGGGGAGATAGGCCAAGAACGATTTAGCTCTTTTCTTGCATGGCCTTTTCTCTAAATTTATTTATACTTTCATGTTCCATCACTCGGACAAATGAGTAACGTTCTGGACATATATTACCACAACATCTACAGTGTTACGACATGATGTGATATATTAAATTAAATGTCTGTCTTGCATTGTCCAACAGTTTAAAATCAAATCTCTTTGCACTTTGCAAACTAAGAAAATGAAGTACAGATTTGTACTTAAGAGAGTATAAAGGTTGTCACTGGCGCTGTACCTTATTGAGGTACAATAGAGTACCTTTATATTGTTGTTCCCATTGTTTTTGTACCAGTTACTATTCTGTACCCAAAGAGGCTAAAATGTAGAAACTTAAGACAAGCAAAAGCTCTCTTATAGTTACTGTTGATGTCTATAATGATCATAATGAAGCAGAAATTCATACTGAAAGACGACGCTGGCTAAAATCGCTCTGTTTACATCAACTGAAGACATCTGATCTGCTCACGTTTGGTGGACGGATACATGAGCTCAAACACATTTCTACAGTGAAGAAAATAGTTCAGGAGCCGAATGACACCCAACACGCTTGTGTACCTCCACGGTAGAAGTAGTTCTACATCAGGATTTGAGGGGTCACGGAAACCCGTTTTTCAGATTCAATCTGCAAATTCACTGAATGACTTACTGCACAAAAACAACTTTTTTGGTGAGTTTAAGTTTTGTTTTTGATCAAAACATGTACTACAAAAGATATTTGAGACTATTATCTTTCATTTACAGCAATAAAACCAAGCGGCTAATTTTTATCAGGCTGAACGACATGATATCTCAATAAGTTACCCCACGCCTTTGGCCTGGTTTTCCCTGGCAGGGTCACATATGTTGAATGAATGCTTAAGATCATTATTTCGCAGGATGACTGATTTGTGACCAAGTTTCATCTTTCTGTCTTACCTTGAGGTGTTGCTTCAGTATTTCTAAATAATACTCTTTCTTCATGATACCAACTACTTTCCACCATTACCCTTCCCAGTAAAACAGCCACACGACATGACACTGCCACTGTTCCCAGTAGGGACAATGTTCCTTGGTTTAAAAGCTTCATATTTTTCTCTTCATGCATTAAGGAAAGAGAGATTTTTTTTCTGACCAGAGAACATTCCTCCAAATGGTATGTAAACCTTTTGTAGGCCAGTCATAAGGGGCTTTTTCTTTGCATGGCAGCCTTTCAAGCTAATACAGTGTCATGTGTTGCTTCACCAGTTCCTTTGTTGATGTGTTTGGGTTCAGCTGAAACTTTTGGATGCTAATTTGTGTCTCTTCACAATGTAGTTTGTCATTCCATATATTGTATATTTGCATACAACCGTTTGTACAGTTACTCATGAAAAGTAGTTGTGTGGAAAATGCTACAATGGAGGAACCAAACTTATGGAAGTCCACCCTTAGCAAAAGCAAGTATGCATCGAGTACATGTTATTAAGTATACTTAAGTATAATAAAAGTATTTCCCTAAGTGTACTTTTATTTAACAAGTACACTACAAGTATACTTACTTTGGACTAAATTGGAACACTTTAAGTTCATGTACATAAAAAGTAAACTGGAAGGATGCTCTATAATTAGAGTAATCTGGGGGCAGCAGTGGCCTAGATCTGGTCTTGTGACCAGAAGGTCACCGGTTCAATCCCCGGGCAGGTCACGACTGAAGTGCCCTTGAGCAAGGCACCTAACCCCCAATTGTAAGTCGCTTTGGATAAAAGCATCTGCTAAATGCCTCAAAAATGTAAAAAATGTAAAATTACAAAATTCTAGAGCATCCTTCCAGTTTACTTTTTATGTACATGAACTTAAAGTGATCCAATTTAGTCCCAAGTAAGTATACTTATAGTGTACTTGCTAAATAAAAGTACACTTAGGGAAATACTTTTATTATACTAAGTATACTTAATAACATGTACTCAACGTATACTTGTCTTTTGCTAAGGGCACATTTTTTCTTTGGTTTTGGCTGAGCTGCTAGGACATTGCATCAAGAAGTAAAAATGCACTGGCTGCAAAGGCTGGTCTTAAATACAGTAATGGGGACAATAATCAACTTTTAATTTGGTGCTCAGAAGTTTCTTAAGGTCATTATATTCAGAAATCCCTCAGACTGTATAAATATGCTGTGTCTGTATTTCTGACCCCCTGAAAGCACAGAGAATATACATTATGTGTGTTATCACTCATTTCCAGGGTAATTGAATAATTCAGTGAATTGATATTCAAAGAATCTTGTCAAAATAGTGAATCCTAATTACTGTCTGAATTCCTCAGGTTTTCAATACCACTAGACTGTCAGTATCTTCTCTGGGAATGATTTGCTATGGCAGATATTCAGCCTTTTTCAGTTCTTGCAAATCTCAGTTTTTTCCAGTCTTGTCTTCAGTAAATGAAATGTATGCTCTGTAGGTTTCAACTCATGTGATTGACAGTCATTCCACACTTCTGTAAAAAAAAAAAAAGCTCTAACTGTAATGGGAAGTTTCACCTGGTCTAAAGAGAAGCACCGAGTTATATTAGTAGTTAAATGCTTCTGTGTCTTATTGCTTAGTCACTTAGCCAATAAAGATGTTTCATAGATTGTGTGGCAGGCTTTGGATCGGGAGGTAGGTATTTTCCTTTCATTTTTCTTATTTCATCATCCTGGTGCGGTTCAATTTTCATATTATATATATACTTACTGACCTTTTCTGTTCTACAGTCATATCTGTCAAGTCACGTGTATTTTTTTCTAAATAATCTGAGGTCATGTTGGAGTTTTCTCTCTCTCTTAGTCTTCGAATCTTAGACAGTATTCTTGATCTGTTCAAAATTATTTTTATCATCCTTTACTATGACCATCTGTGATTTGCCAGGTGGAGTGCTATAGCTTAGCATACCATTTACAGCATACAGTATATTGAGTCATTTACAGTATGCAGTTATTGAGTGATATGACAAATTAACCTTCAATAAATGATCATTCCAAGGTTGCAAAACCTAATGACACTCTGAGTTCCTTGATCAAGTGATGTTACTGTATTTTCAGGTGATGAGCTACCACAACTGAAATATACTCTTTTGGTTCCTGCAAATATCAGTGTTACCCAACCGTGGTGCTCTTTTTTTGTGGTGACCCCTCCATATGAGTATTCTTCTCATTAAAGTTGTCTTTGACTTATATATGTCTTAAAATTATTTTTGATCATCTGCTCCTTTGGCCATTTTTGTGAGTAGCTATGTGGTTTACTAATGCTAAGGTCACCAGTAAAAGCTTCTAAAAATGTACCAAGACGTGTCTATTTGAAACTCCTACGCTTAGCTATGTTTTCGCTCTCAATTAATGTTTTACTGTTTGTACAACTGCCATTTGAAATAGTATGTGTTTATCTTGATTTGCTCAGTGACACAAACTGATAGTTATATTAACTAAAGTGACTGTTGACATATCTGTCTGTCATGCTCTGCCCCTTCCTGTCATGTGTTGTACTTCAGTTTCCTTTTATGGTCTTTTTCCTGTCCTTGTTTACTTTGCCACACCCATGTTAT
>BRDA01006682.1:0-11117 GCA_036984385.1 Crenuchus spilurus
TGTGAACAATGAAATGTATTTGTGACATATGTGTAATTTGTGGATTATCATTTACACATTTGTCAATAGTTTTGAGACTAATCTCTCTCCATATCCAGAAGCCATTAACATTTAAGTGCATGACTATTAGTTACTTACAGCATACTTGCACTTGCAATGAAATGAGCTTTGGGAAAAATAACTACCCCATTATTAAGACCAACCCAGTGTTAGCCTAAGTTCAGGGGAAGTGTGCGGAGTAACAAATCTGAAGTTTAGAGAAATGATACTCAGGCTAGTTTTCATTGTTATGCACATTGCTTGGCATATGATCAGAATCAATATCTACAATTTGAAGCCATTGCTTGTGCTGGGGAACTCTGTGTTAAAGACTGTCACAGCCAATAGCCAAAACAGATTAGACGAGAACAGCAGTGAAATACTTTATTCTACAAGTAGGTATTATACACATGTCCCTACATAACCATTTCTGTATGCAAGTTATCATACCAGTAACCAAGGGCAGAAAGTGCAGTATTATGGTTCATTACTTGTTCTAGGACCATCCAACGCCTGTATGGTGCATGTCACAGATGTTTCAATAATACAAATAGCATTCATGGCACTGACATCCAGAGAATTTATTCTAACAAATAACGTAACCCTACTATTTTAATAGGAACAGGAAACATTTTTTCATAAGGCTAGATAAAAGAAAGTGGAAAACCAAACATCTGCCAGTACACTTGAACTCAGACTGAAGACATTTCTGTCATGTTTATAACAAAAATGTCTTATCATCTTCATTTTGAACACCAGTAATGATTACATATATTGTTTTTTTCAGCTTAGTAACCTTTTGGGTGTTTCTCTTTCTGCAGAGATGATACATAATTGTAATGGTTTTATTTTGTAGTTTTATTGATCCATATAATACCAAACAGGGCTTAACTAAAAAAACAGATTATTTTATATTGCATAAACATACATAAAGAAAAACTAAGAGGAGGACCCAAATTCCAATATGTGAAAGAAAAAAAAAGTCAGAAAAATAATGGATGTGGCGAAAAAAATAACCAAACTTCAAATCTTATAGACTCTGTCGTGGGATCAGTTTTGCTCGATCATATTTACACTAGAATATCTTTGGTGTTCTTGGCCTGAACATAATTTGCAAATTTGCAAAAGCTGTCCAACGTGCAACACCTAATGAAGTGAAACATGAAAGGCAATAGTGCGTGTTTTACCTCTGTGACAAAAGCAACAAAGCCATGATTACATAGAACACAAGGCCAGCTCTGTGCTTTCCCTTAAAATCAACAGAGAAAGAGGGTGCAGGATGCAGGGTGCTCCCCCCCCCCTTTTAATGGCAGGGAGCTTCACATTAGCTCATCTGCTTTAATACTGTATTCCCAACAATTTTTTTTCTGAACACCTTGGGAAGACTGCCAAATTAATTTGAATAAATTACTTTAAATCTTTAAGCAGAAAACTATATTTGCCAAAGTCATTATCATTGGGTGCTAGCAAGTGATCACTTCGAGCTTTGGCGAGTCGCATCAATAGAAATTCCCTCCGGTCCTTCCATTCCTTTAGCTCCTCCTCTCCGTGGGCCAGTTTACACATCTCACCTTCCATGCACGTGCCTTTCCGGAACCTGTTTTCCAACAACACATGCCCATCAGAAACAAATGATACCACATGTCACATCTTGATATGAATGCTGTAGATTAAAATTTGAACTCACTTCTCGCAGACTTGGAAGGTTCCTGTAGGGAAACGATATTGCCAGCAGTTCAAGTCATCCTCAGAGTTGAACAATCTGTCCTTATGCTTCTCTGAAGTGATATGCTGCTGCCACTGTTTGTCGCTGTTACAGTTTTTCCCACATAACCAACAGTGGTTGCCAGCCTGAAGGAAAAAACATCCGTCTCTAAGAGCTGTGGCTAAACTAGGATATTCACTTGTGAACATTTGAACTAGTACAGTTGTGCAACTTTCCACATGTTCTTAATGGAAAACTGCAATACTAAAAACATAACTCCACATGTATGACTGTACATCATTTCCGCCCTAGACAATTTACAAATGATCTCCCAGTCAATGCTTTTTTTTTTTCTTCCTCTTTTTGCTTCTTTATAATAGTCTGAGGCAGGCAAGTGCTGCATATTTTACTGGAGAAAAATAGGGAAAAATGTTATCAATTAAAAGGCCTGATGTAAAATTGTGCACTTACCACTTCCTCTGCATAGTCGGTGGGCATGTGAATCTGCTTTCCATTCTCCTTAGCTGCACTTCTGGAGCTTTCCTCACTGTAGCCTTGCTTTTGAGACTGCAACCACAACTCATAAAGCTGCTCCATGTCTGCAACTAAGCATTCATAAATTTTACATTTTAGACATTGTAGTTAGCCAAAATAGAAAAGACAATTCATCAGATTCATTGTGCTCATCAACTTACTATTGTTATCTTTCATGTAGGTCCAGAGATCTTTTTCCTCTGTGCTGTGGGCAAACGTGCAGTTCCCAATGTACTGGCACTTCTTGCCAGCGGCGACATGCAAGCAAATCTGATGGAAGAGCACAAGTCATGGGAACAATAGAAACCAATTACACACATAAATAAATGGACAGTGCATGTTGCAAACAATATTTCTTGCATTCATCATTGGTAAATACAGTTATTGGTACCCCTGGTAAAGAACAGGAAAAGGGTTATTAAAAAAAAATTCACCTTTTGTTTATTTAGCAAGGGAAAAAAAAAAACTATTTAAAATGATTTTATTCAGAGAAAAACAAAAAAGCCTTAATCATTTTTAACAAAACCACTTGTGCCACAATTATACCCCTAAAAATTCTTAGAAACATGATTAAGTAAGTGCAGCATCTTTTTCAATGTATATTTTATACCTATTTAATTTAATTTGATCAGAGTGCCTAGGAACTTTCAAGCCATACCCCATGACTTTTTGTTTTACTGTGGCTTTAATGTTTGTGAATATTTTAGAAAAGTTCTATATTTCTGAATAAGTCACCAAGTCCAAAACTTAGATAAAAGAGAACCAAATGAGACAATACTAGACTTGGTCAGTTTTTTAATTGAGGAAAATGATCCAATATTACACATGAATGGCAAAAATGTGAAACTTTAGGATTAGCAGTTCACTAGAAGGTGAAATAAGAGTCAGGTGTTTTCAATCAGTGTAATAATCATGTGGAAGTGGGAGCCCCGTTTTATTTAAAAACACAGATCTAGTAAAGTCTGAATTTCCACAAACTTGTGAAGATATCATGGTACGAGCAAAAGAGATTTCTGACAACCACAAAGAGCGAGTTGTTGATGCTCATCAGGCTGGAAAAGGTTACAAAACCATCTCTAAAGAGTTGGGACTCCACCAATCCACAGTCAGACAGATTGTACACATGGAGGAAATTCAAGACCACTGTTACCCTCCCCAGGAGTGGTCGACCATCAAAGATCACTCCAAGAGCGAAGTGTGTAATAGTCAGCGAGGTCACAAAAGACCACAGACTAACTTCTAAGCAACTGAAGTTCTCTCTCACATTGGCTAATGTTAATATTCATGAGTCCACCATCAGGAGAACACTGAACAACAATGGTGTGCATGCCAGGAATGCAAGGAGAAAGTCACTGCTCTCCAAAAAGAACACTGCTGCCCATCTGTAATTTGATTAAGATCATTTGGACAAGTCCAAAATCTATTGTTTTGTGGACGGATGAGACCAATATAGACCTTTTTGGTTTAAACGAGAAGTGTTATGTTTGTGGAAGGAAAACATTTGGACCATTGTCACTGTACCTGTGCCAGGAGGGCTTGGCATCATTGATGGAACAATGAATTCCAATTTATACCAGTAAATTCAAAGGAAAATGTCTGTCCCGGAGATGAATCTCAAGACAACGTGCGTCATGCAACAAGACAATGACCCTAAGCACACAAGTCATTCTACTACATAATGATTAATGAAGACTCAAGTCAAAGTTCTGACCGTAATCCAACAGAAATATTGTGGAAGGACATGAAAAAAGAAGTTAATGGAAAGAAACCCAGCAACAGAGTTGGAAGATGTTTTGAACAGAGAAATGAGCTGAAATTCCTCCGAGCTGAGGTGCAGGACTGAAACAATTACTAGAAATGTTTATTTGGAGGTATTGCTGGACAATGGGGGTCACACCAGATACTAAAAGCAAAAGTTTACATATTTTTGCCACTCAGACCTTGTAATATTGGATCATTTTCCTCAATAAGTATATGACCAATACACAAGTTTGTCTCATTTATTTGATTTAGTTCTCTTTATCTACCTTTAGGACTTGTGTAACAGTCTGATGGAAGTTTTAGGTAAAATTTATTCAAAAATACAGAACATTTGGAAGGCTTGTTCAAATTTCTTAAAGGCAAGATGTGTCAGTAAACATAATGTCATTTTGCTAAGAAAAAAATTAAGGGGTGCCAATAATTGTTGAGGGGATGGTATAAAAACAGCAATATGTCTGACAAATCTAGTAAATAACAGTCATTCACCTCAAATTGAGAAGGGGCAGGCTTTCTTGTTGGGAGAGGACGAATTTGTGTCCATGTTTTCCGTTCAGCTGAGCTGACCAGGACCACTCGCTTGTCTTTTGACCAACTGGGAAAAAAAGAGGCAAATTAGGTTTCCTGGTAAATGCAATAAGGATTTATCACCACCCACTGTAGAATACCAGGTTAGTGCAATTACAATAGGCAGTCAATAACATACATATACACAAACATGCATACACATACATATTAGAATGCACCAAAATGAAACATTTGGCCTAAGGCTGAATTATTTTTTTCCAATCATGTAAACTATAAAATTTGTAACTAAATTATTTTGCAAAATAAGTCTTGTAGTTTGTGAATTAATGTATTTTGCATTACTACTTATAATAAAAATACCATGAAATAAAATCATGAAAATAGCTAAAATGTATGATGTAAGCCACATGGATGTGTTGTATGTTTAATATGCGTGTCATTGGTTACAGACACAAATACTTCACATTTCTGATAATTACGAGATGGTCCCCAACACCGCAGCCGCTAGAGCAAACACAAAGCTAAGTGGCTGTATTTTGTCTTCACTGTAACAAGTGCAGGTTGTGATTGTAATTGGTTTTATTCCATTTCACCACCAATCTAACTGCGCTGGTGAAGCCATGTTTTACAAAATAGTGAAAAATTATTTGGCAAACATTGGCAAAAAAACTAAACAAAAAACACCATTCTGTGCATCTGAATATATAAATATAAATAAAAGGCTTAACTCACGGGTGTCTGGCTTTTGCACTGCAGTATTTCTTGTTCTTGTCAGGTTCACTGACTTGACCATTTCTCCAGCACTGGCCACACACAAACTGCATCTTAAGGTTAGGAGGGCCAAACTTCTTTAAGACATGAGGTAGCTCCTTAGAAAACAAAAATTAAAAGGCAAAAATCATATAAATACATTTAAAAAAAATCTAAACTTCAGTCACCAGCTTCACCATACCTTCAGAAATGAAATATATATATATATATATATATATATATAGGTTATATTATATAAACACACACCTGTACTTGCAGATTGGCCTCAACGTTCCAATACTTTCTCGCCTCCAGGACAATACTTTCATGTGTAATGCCTTAAAAAATGAAAAACATTCATTTGTAAAATTACTTAAAATATCTATAACAGGTAATTCTTCATTGCCATGTTCCACCAATCCAGCTAAGCTGCATCCCCCACCTTGTTCACGCTGCATCACCCACACTTTGAGCTCAGCAAGGCTGTGGGCGTAGAAGCAGAAGTCCTCTCGTTGGCAGCCATAGCGTGCTGCGTGCCTACACAGATCTAGCTGACGGTTTGAATTGTACGGGCGGATTTTGGAGTAGCTCAGGGTATCGTGCTTCAAAATATGAACCAGGCACCTGACCAAATATTAAACCCATATTAAAAATGCATTACAACTTCACAAAAAGTAGCAATTGTCTGTTTAGATTATTATTGTCACATATGTTCTGATGTTTGATCACGAAAGAAGAAATGGAAAGAAATGCTTACTTGCTTTCTTCAAACAAATGTTTTGTCACTGGATGAGAGCAGAGACTGGGGATGTCCTTATTGGGTTTGCTGATTATCCTGGGTTTGTGATCAAAGCACACCTAGAGAGCAGGTCACAATCATTAGCCTTTCCAAAAAATTTTTTTCAATTTTTTGCAATACAGCAAAAATGCTGTCAAGGCTGATGCAATGCAGTAGTAGTTACCGAGGATGTGTAGTGTGCTTAATTTCAGCTTGAGTTGCATTCCAAAATTTTAATAGAGAAAAGCAAACCATGTTTTGCATATTACCAGTTACAGTCAAGCACAGCATTCAGGTATTAACATCACATGAATAACCTCACCTCACAGAGGAACATAAATATCCCCTGATGCTCCTGTAGAATTTTGGAGACAGTCAAGTTGACCTTCTTTCGGACACCATATGGATCACACAGCAGGTCTCTCGAGATGAAGCCCTTGCGCTCCAAGGTCCAGACATCAATTTCCTCTTGACAATAAGCAAATGTGCAGTGCCCACGGTACTTGCATTCTTCTCCACTAGCTACATCTACACCAGACACACCATTGAAAAGTTCAGCCAAACAGGCAAGTTTAGAGTAGAAATAAAACAATATAACAATTAGAAGAAAGACCTGAAAAGAGCATTAAACAATTTACCCATCATGCATATCTCTTTAACTGAGCTTTTGCAATGAAAAATCATATAAACCATATATTGATGTTGACACCTGTTTCTCCAGACGCTTTCTAATAATACATATTTAATGTTTTTTATTGTAAAGGTTGTGTGAAATCAAATAAGTACAAACAACTGATTACCCCAAGAAACTGAAATGGTTGATAGGGTTTTTCATTGCAAGGGCTCAATTGTACATTTATGCATATCTGCTTATTCCTCTACGGCAGCTACAATTGTTACATATGCATAGCTGAAAAGCTAGTGCAAGCACAACAACACTGGACATGTTGGCCATCTGATATTTATTTGCATATAAAACATTCCTAAGTCCTCAAGTCTACCAATGGAGAATGCCTGAGCATCTTCTACTCTGCTCCACTTCAACTTGGCCTCTCTTCTGACAAACTAAGTAAAAGTACCTGCTAGATAAAACCTGCAGGCTGTTCCCAAGACAACACTGGTTTATAGGCCAACTTAAATGAAATAATGTTTAGGCTACAAAATGTTGTTACAAATACAAGTAATAATTTGAAAAAGTATACACTAAAATCACGAACATTGCTGACAAAAAAAGCATTATGGTGGTCAAGAAACAGGTTTTAAGAAAACTTTGACCAATGCTGACAGTTCAGTTTCAAACTACAAGAGGTGGAGCAGTGCATGTTATTTTGGCCCACCCAGTATTCACTCTGGGGATTTTTATAAATGGTCACTTGTGTCCCACAAGTTCTTATTTCCCCCCATACAGAATTCCTGAAGTACTGTAAATGTACAGTAAGAGCTTTCTGAATACATACAGAAATCTATTCAACAAAAAATATTCTACCACAGGAGTACACAACCCCTGTCCTGGGGGGCTGGTGTCCAGAATACTTTGGTTATTTTCCTACTTCAACATAACTGAGAAACGTATCAATTAATACACAAGTATAATGAGGTGTGTCTGAGCAGTTAAATCAGCAAACTGCTGGACACCAGCCCTCTAAGACTGGATCTGTGCACCCCTGCTCTAACATCTTATAGCAGCTCTTGAATTCAAAGGATTACACTGGTGTTTACCACTCACAGGAAAAAATTTACAACACATTCAGAAACTGACATATACCTAAAGTGTCAGGTTTCGCTGCTGACAAAGTTAGCCAACCAGTCAGCTGCAGCAGAAAAACAAGCTACGTCACTCACACCAAACTCATGTTATTTTTTCCATGCACACTTGAGATGCTGATGGAATGCGTACAAAACACCCTACAGCCCTGTACTTACAGAATCACTGTACAGGACATTTAGAGAAATCACACACTAAACTAATTCAAATTAGGGGAAGGTAATATAAAATTGTATAATACTGTATGTGCTTTTAGGAAGCTTAAATAAAAGTGACTGTACTTTTACTTTCTTCATATGTCAGAGGTTTTCTGGAAAATTTCTGAAAACTAAATTTATTTAAAATTAATTTTTGAAAGTAATGAAAAAAAAAACTTTATTTTAAATAAATAATGAAATCAATAAATATTCATTTTATTTAATGTAGAACAGCCAAAAATTTTATTGTGCACTAGTGTTAGCTAGACACTAACAAATTCCACAGAAGAAGAAGAAATCATTATCATGATAGACATAATTCTTGGCAGGCATGGTCTGAGCAGAAGACCAAGCTTTAAAGCCATGGTTCTCAAATGCATTTTAAAATCTGGCATTACGAGGCTTTTCCCAATTCTAACTCATCAAGTCTGTGAAAAGTTCATCATGCTACACATTCAGTATTTTTGTATTCTATGATCATGATATATGCATCACTCACATCTACCTCAAATGTGTAGCACTGTCAAGACATCTAAAATGCAATTTAACTGATAAAGCCATAAAATAAAATTTAAAAACTCACCTTTGCAAATATAGTAAGGCCCAACATACTCGTTTTTCGTGGGCCTAGGTCGGATCAATTTCCAAGCAGGTTTATCAGAATTCTTGATTTTTCCTAGTAACAAGTCCTTTTTACATTTATGGTCTTCTGGATGATAGCTATAATCTAGTAATCCAGGTCCTGCAAGCACACAGTAGCCATGTCACGTGAAGAGCTACACATGCAAACCAGTAATCTTTTCAAAAATGTCAGGTAAAGCAATGTTGCTGAGCAACACTTCGGCATGTCACATTCTTACCCATTCTGAAGCATGTAGAGCAGGCTTGTTTAAACTCGTGGGTGTCAGCAAGTGGATTCTTGGCTAAGTCCACCTGCTGTGGAAGCTCCTGTGTGTAACCACAGCTCTCTGGCATGCCAAAGGCCATTCCCATGGGCGGCATGGGGGCCAACATTCTCTCATTGTTTCCTAACTGAATGAGAGAACATTTCAATTATATTTCCCCGTCACAAAACTATATTAAGAATGACATTTCTAGAAATAACATGATAAAAAAGACAAGAAAAAAAGAATTACCATAAAGGTATGCTGAACAAAACCTGTTCACATGGAGGAAAAAAAGCAAGTCATTTTAAAACATCATGAGATATACTGAAATGTTGTAAAGAGCTTGAAAATCACACAAAGCTCCATTAATATGTCATAACGCATGAAACCATTTCAGCATCATTAGAACATAGAAAGAAAACACACCTGGCTGAGATTCTGAAAGAGACAAGTTATCCAGCGAATCCAGTGGAGACGAGAAAGTGTCCAGGCCAAGCGAGTAGCCTGAAGAGTCGGGCTTGTGGTAGGGTGCAGGCAGATTCACTGTGCACTGGGGTGCCACCATCATTGGATGGCTCAGGTGCGGAGACAAATGAAGAGGAGCAGAGATAGAACTTGAGCTTGCAATACTGGTAGGTAAAGGAAGGGGGCCCTTCACTGTAGGAATGGCCTTTTGGAGTGGGGAAAAAAAAAAAAAAAAAAAAAAAAAAACACAACAGTAAGTAATAACGAAAATACAGATGATTTTCAACAAGCAAAGTAAGAGTTGCTTGTAAGACTGAAGGGTTAATCATTTTTAAAATGAAATTGCATTTTTTTCTTGCACACTACATTATTGAAAAATGTTTACTGAAAATTTTTTACCTAAGACAGAGAGCTTCTGAATGTCCCATAGACCATCCAGGGCAGTCATTTTTAAATGTGTGTAAATTATATAAAATTATTCATATCTGTAAAGTAGGCCTACACCGTGCCATTTCTGAAATGGTGTAAATGACTATCCAAATTGATGTTGGAACCTTTTATTATGTATGGATAATGCTCACAAATCACACACTCAGTGCACATAAATGTAATCATTTGCTACAGATCTGCTAGAAATGAAAAGAGCATTACAAATCCAATGTATTATTAATTATTATTGTTATTAATCAGTCTAAATATAGTCACGAGAGAGGGAGGGAGTGACAGAACATACAAGTTGTGCTTCCATGTTTCCATCTCTTGGGTAACACAAGGCATGTGCTTTTTGGAGTTCAGTTCAGCAACTGGCTGATGTGTAGTGTATGATCCCCTAGTTGGTTGAGTGTGTGATGGACATTTTTTCAGTCACCATAAAAAGCAATAATCAGTTACTCTGCACTGAACTCTGGACAATAGCACAGGTGCACACACCCTGGACTATGCAAACTAGGCACACTCCCCAACCCATGTTTACAATTTAATCATCCACATACATGTGTATGTTTGTATACTGCATTTGTATTTTTGCACATTATCTGCACATTTTGCACAGGAATCTCTTCTTCCTCATCTCTTTCATACTCTTGTATATTATAGTTCTTATTGTCCTTTTTTCTTATCTTGATATCTCATCCTTTTCCTAATCAGAATGAGCAGTCATCAAAGCATTTCAAAACCAGTTGTACAATGTATAATTGTGTATGTGACAAATAAACTTTGATTGACTGACTGATTAGTTTAGAAGTGTGAGACACTCAGGCTGTTAATATTGTGCTACACCTTTTAAGTCATGTAGGATACCCAAGGCTTCAGATGTTGGTAAACCAGATGTAGTATTGTACTTTATAAAATAGTATTTTTTGTAAATTACACAGATATATATATATATATATATATATATATATATATATATATATATATATTTATATATTAAACACTTGCCCATAATTTAAGACCACAGTTTCCAAATTCAGACTACAGTCATGGCCGAAAGTGTAGGCACCCCTGAATTTTTTCCAGAAAATGAAGTATGTTTTGTTATACACATGTTTATTTCCTTTGTGTGTATTGGAACAACACAAAAAAACAGAGGAAAAAAAGGCAAATTTGACATACCGGTAATTTCACACACAAGTCCAAAAATGGGCCGAACAAAATTATTGGTACCCTCAACTTAATATTTCCTATAACCATCAACAAGCTTCTTACACTA